>KZ651635.1:224457-240253 GCA_001010745.2 Gerris buenoi
CAGTAAAATGAATATTTATTTTGTGTATTTTTTAAAAAAATATATATTCTAAAGTAACAGGTGTTGGATTTTACTTACAATTGGTTACTGGTTATTAATTGGTTTACTGTTTGCTACTAACTAAATTTATTATTATTTTTTTATTTTTAGAATTAATTATTATATTGTTTAATGTATTTGCATGGAAGTTGTATTTAGTTTTTGCACACTTTTCATATATTGCTTTTTTTAACATCTAAAATTATTTGTCTGCCATTATAGACTATTTGTTACTGGTTATTAATTGGTTTACTGTTTGCTACTAACTAAATTTATTATTATTTTTTTATTTTTAGAATTAATTATTATATTGTTTAATGTATTTGCATGGAAGTTGTATTTAGTTTTTGCACACTTTTCATATATTGCTTTTTTTTAACATCTAAAATTATTTGTCTGCCATTATAGACTATTTTATTAACATTAATGCTTAAGTTTAAGTAAAATTAATCATTTGAATTAAAACTGAACTACATATTAAGTAAATATTACATATTACTTAAATATATTTTTTTAAACTTTTAAGAAATCGTTTTCAAAAGTTAGTTGGGTTTTAGTTAAGTAAGGGCGTTTGATGGTTCCACATACCTAAGGTAGCTTTCATTTTTAATTTTAAAGCCAGCTTTTGTTTTTACAAATAGTCTTCAGTGAGAAGACTGAAAGAAGTGGAATGTGGAAATGGAATTAAGAAGAGATACTCCTAGTCTGCCACTTTGGCTTGTATTTAGTTGATTACTTCCTTTATTCCTACTTCCAATTCATTTTGGAAAGGTTTTCAAAAGTTAGTCTGATTTTAGTGAAGCTTGGAATTTAATGATGTTTCCACACCCAAAATGCACTTGAAACTTGCTCCTACTTTTATATTTCTAAATGATTTTGATTTAACATAATATTTCTTTTATTTTTCAGGTGCCTACAGTTGTGCCTAGAGTAGGCGCTCGTGCAAGCCCACCAGTGCCTAGCTGTCAACCTGAAGTTCCGACTGCCTACAATGACAAGGTAGTGGCATTCCTTCGTCAGCCGAACATTATGGACATCTTAAGGGAACGACATCCTCAAGTAGCAACTTCACCTGCACTTAGGGATAAAGTTAATGCAGTTAGGGTGGACGGAACTCAAGCGTTGAACACCTTTTCACATGACATTCAGCTCACCATTCTTCTCAGGTTAGTCCCTTAAGAATTATTTTATTTAGCTTATAATTGAAATTATTAATCTAAATTGTTAGCTTTCCATAAGATAAATTTTTGGTTCTACCCCAAAATTTTTGTTTGCATTCCGTGATTGATAATAGTTATTTATGTAACTTGGCAGTAAAATGGAATTTTTACTGACGAGTGATTAAGTTAGCCTCCCTGCCGGAGGCAAGGACAGGCTATGAAAATTAACTATCAAATTATTATTAAATAAAATTATTAATTATTATCAAATTATTCAATTAAATTATTATTAAACCTAATTAAATTCTTTAATTAGGTAATTTACCTAATTGACTGCCAAGGCAGGCAATGAATACACGAGGGAGAAATGTTTCTTTTGCTGCCTTGTTGTTGCATAGAATATTTTATCTAATCACGTTATTTAGATTAAAAAAAAAAAAAAAAAAATGGAAGCTTAGGTAAACATATTAATACATTAATATTATATTATATAGCATTGCTTTGTAATAAAACAAAAGTATAAAACTTAATTAAAACCACAAAAATTAAAATAAAACTTAACACAAACAAAAACAGATGTTATCACAAGCACTGGCATATGCCTGGAAAATATTTCCACGACTTTTTCAATTATTTCCCTGCCTGTTTTTAATATTTTATTGAAAAATCAGTGAAATAGTACTTTCCAGCCTAAAAACTGTTAAGTAATGTTTAATTTTGCTGCCGTGAGTAGATAAACATTTTTTGTCTTTCCTGAATAAGTTTTGTTGGTTCTTCTTAAGTCTTAATAGCTTTCCTGATAAACATTATCAGTTTTTTTCCATCAACTTTGTTGGTCGACTCAATAAGTCTTGGTAATATTCCTCAATAAACTTGTTGGATCTTCTTTGTAAATCTTAATAGATTTCCTGATAAATATTATCAGTTTTTTCCATCAACTTTGTTGGGTGCACTCGACAGTCTTGGTAGTATTCCTCAATAAACCTGTTGGATATTCTTAGTAACTCTTAATAGATTTCCTGATAAATATTGTTGTTTTTTTCCATTAACTTATGTGCTTACAAAGTATTATTCAACCAATCTTATGGAATAACTTAAAGAAGAAAATAGATTTTATGACACATCAACAAATCTAAAACCTTTTTTTCTTCGCTATCTTCAAATCTCTATTAATTAAATTAATATAGCAATCAATACGTTTGAAGTTTTATTAACCATGAAAAAGTTCACCGGCATATCACTAGATGCAACTACGTTTATAATCGTATTATAAGGGGTTTTTCTCTGCTGTTTACCTTGACATACCTGTTTAAGATATGTGATATACACTCTTAGTTTAATGAACCAATTATTGTGATGTAATTATTTAGTCGTGTTAAGACAAGTGTAAGACCTGTATAAAGCCTTGATTACAATCAACCATTTCTTTTCCTTATTATCCTGTGAATCTATCTAAATATTTATAGTGGACTACGCTTCAGTAATAGCTTAATTAGACTCTTTTTAAACACAAGTTTAAAAATGAAAATATACTCAAGGTTTTTTATGTTGTCGTTTTTTTTTTTTTTTAATCTACGCACTTCTTCTTCCTCTCCTTATTATCTATATAATTATTTTTATTTTGATGTATTTAACTGGTTGTAGATTTTGAATCTACCGTCTTTAGGGTACTGATAAATAAAACGTTAACATATTATTTCTAAATCCAATAGTTCATCTACTTTTGAAGCATCTTAAGGCCTTAGTTATTGAATCCTGGGCTTAATCAAGGGAGAAAACAGTTAAAACTAGTTGCAGTTTTCTTTTCCACATTTATACAAAAACGTTCATGCTTTAAGCATTTATAATATTTATTTTATATTTTTATTAATGGTGTTAAAAAAATAGACTGCCAATTGGTGTGGCACATAGCTTCCTCGCCTACTTTATTAATTTTACACTTTTACAAACTATTATTGTCTAATTGTTCCCCCGTTTTTTTTTAAGCTGTCAAAATTGTTTGGATTTTTTTACATAATTTAAAGTATCAATTTAGCAAAAGTTAAAGAGCGCAGACGGTTCAAATTAATCTAGGGCAATCTGCATAATACTTACAATAAACTATAAAAGTTTCATACAAATCAGATAAGTGTAAGATAAGGTGTAAATAAATGTGTGTTTGTGCGCATGTGGAAGAGAAACAAATTAGCGCTGAAGGTTGAAACTTATATGGGACCAACAATGGGCTAATCATGATGTACCATCCAAATTTCATTAAAATCGGACGTGTAGTTTTTAAGATATGTTGGTTCGCAAAAATTGAACGACAGACCGACGGACCGACAGACAGACACGGAACCAAAAATGTTCCCTGATGTCTGAAACGGATTTCTGTCTTGGAATTGTTGAAATCGGAGACCTAAAATTTCACATTGCTTCCGATCATTGATCACATTACTTCCGTTACCTTCGGTAAGCTTGGAAGTAATATATTTCATGATTCATCCTCTAAATGCTATAGACTTATTTGTGATTTATAATTATCGAGAACATGTGTTTCCCAGAATTTTCATTATAACTTGCTTTACAAAGTTATTCATTTTTCATGAATGGAATAAAACTTTGTTTGGTAGTTAAAAAGTGAATAATTCATGACACATTTTTTCTTCTGATAATTTTATGTTATAGTTATTTTTCTCATTGCAGAACTTGGTCAATTAACAGAATAGTAATAATAATTACCTGTAATATAAACAGTGTGGAAATTTTTTACAATTTATAGTCTAGACATCTTTTTGAAGAAAAAAATTAAATAATAAATTAGTTATTAAATTTTATTGAAGATCCTTTTTTTTAAAGAAATTTATATGAAACAAGTTCAGAGAATTTTTTTTGCATTTTCATTCAGTAAAATTACTAGAGGAAAAATTAATTTTTATAATAATAAATAAATACAGTGGAAACAAGGACATTTTTAAGCTATAGACAATTTTGATGTCATAAATTGAATGTGTTTAAAATATTATTATTATACTTTACTTTGAATCATTAAATGATTTTTTCTTTTAATTATAATTAAAGCAGACATACATTAACATATTATCTTGTGATGACACATACTTAATTGTTTATGTGATACCAAACAAGGTCATGTTATTGTTTTTAATTGTACCACTTTAACCTTTTAGTAATATTGATCAGAAGATTCCTTTTATGTTAGGATATGAAATATAATAAATAATATATATTTATTTTTTATTTAATAATTAATAGTTTATTTGTAATTTTATTTACATTTTTAATTTGTTTCCTTCATAACATAAGATTATAAGAAAAAAACATTTTTTAATGTTTCTTGAAAATTATTAAGACTATCAAGTTGCATATTGTGTAGGTGTACAGAATTTTCCAATATTAATATTTAATTATTAAATTGTTTTATGTTTGTTTTTTTTAACATAAACTTTATAAACACGACATTGGGCATTGTAAACAACTATAATTTTAGTGTTCTGCAACAACTTTGATTTAAATGAATAAAAGTAAAAAATACATCTAATACTATCAGTCCATCAAGTGTTGGCAAATAATAATAATAACTAACTTATTGTTATATAACAATAAGTTATTTACTCAGTATTTTAAAAATCAAATGGTGGCAGTTCTCATCCCCATAATTTATTAATTGTATTTTTTTTATTTCTAACAAACAAACGCTAAATTTTATTTATTTTACTTTTTTCCCCTCTGAACAACAATTAAAAATAATAAAGTGCTATGTGTTTAATTGTTCAAAAAAGTTTAATTATAGGAATAATTCCTTTATAGTAGAGAGTAGAGCATTGTTTTAAAAGTGTTATTGATTTAATAGTTAAGTCTTTATTCTGATAGTGTCTTTATTAATAGTTAATGGAGCAATTAGCATTGCAAATAACCCTTATATTGTTGATAAGTCATCGCCAGATGTCACTATCAGGGTATTATAACATCACACACTTGGACTTTAATCATATGTGTTGTTCTTAGCTAATAGACGAAAGAGTAACACTTTTTTTAAAACGTATTATGTTATGTGTGCGGGGATAAGTTCATTTAGGAGAGATTTAGGATGTCATCTAATAAGATTTGAAAAAATGTCTCACTTTATGTATTAATAAATACTATAGTGATATAGTGTTGTTAGTAAATACTATGTGCTATAGTGTTATCTATTTGTAAATTTTAACTACATACTTCATTTTGACGGAAACTAATTTCATCAATTATTAGTATTTTTTTTTTTTTTTACTTTCTTATATTGATGTTAACTATCTAAATGGTTTATTTTCTTACACCCTTAAAACCAAATGCCGGTTTTCAGGATGAATATAATTTGGTACTATCTGCGTTCTTTCAACACACCATACAAATTTCATCAAAAATCAGAAATGTACTTTTGAAGATATTGGGCGTAAATAAATTTATTTTTGTATGCTTGTTGAAAAAAAAAAAGAATATATGGGACTAATAATGAGCTAATTATGGCCTACCATCCAAAATTCAATAAAATTGGACGTTTAGTGAGATTAGAATTGTTAGATAAGATATGTTGGTTTGCAAAAATTGAGTGACAGACTGACATGGAACCTACTTTCTGTCCTGGAATTTTTGAGATCGAAGACATGAAATATTTTCATAACGATCACATAGCTTCCGTCCCCTTCATTAAGCTTGGAAGCAAAAGGATATTTATTTTATTCATATTTTATTGGATTAAAAAATTATCATTAAAATAAAACTGTAGTTGTGGATTAAATTATTATTACACCATTTATATAATAATTATTCTGATATATTTATTTCGTGTATCATTATAATATCTTTATTAAACCTATTAACGTATCTACTAGACTCTAAAATGCCGATTTGATTAAGTAGAAGAAGGCAGGTGCATGGGAAATATAGTATTGAGTTACTTGAAATAACCATTACACTAATTACCATACTTCATGGTTTCATGTCATTCGTGAAGGTTTTTTTAATGGTCCAACTCAAAGGAAGTTATGCAATTTAATATCTTTTTAATTAAATATTCTAGAACTTTATTATATATTCTCAGAGTAGGATCAAATTATATTATAAAACAGAAAAATAAATAATTTATTTATAATAGTTTTAAAATTATATTTTCTTTGTCTAAATAAATATATTATTGACATTTTGACTTTTTTCTTCAGAGAAAAAAATATGATATTATATTTTTCATCTATATATTATTTTATATTTATGACATCTAATCTTTTTCTTTCCTCTTATTTTCTTTGATTTTTGGGGCCTTACGCTCGGTATTCACTTAGTATCACAATAAAAATAGGTAACTACATAAGTGAAGTGGCTCTATCCAACGGCAAATGTCAAGTATATGGTTTATACGTCTAATGGAACGACATGCTAACTCCATGACAGCCATTACACATGTTGTAGGCTGATGGCTGATGTTGATGCTAATTAGGTGCCCTCCTTAAAAGTTAGAGGTGGTTAAATGTGGTTAGATGTGTTTAGAGAATTTTAGATGTGGTTAGAGGTATTTAGATGTGGTTAGAGGTGTTTAGAGGTGGTTAAGGGTGGTTAGAGGTGGTTAGAGCCTCTAGACACCTCTAACCACCTTTAACCACCTCTAACCACATCTATACACCTCCTACCACATCTAAATACTTCTAACCACCTTCAAACACATCTTACCACCTCTAACTTTTAGGGAGGGCTCCTAATTTACAAGTTACCCAGTTATATAAGCTCTTTGGCCGGCCCTCTACCAGCTGTTAAGCCATTTTATAATGTCATGCTTATTAATATCATCAACCAGATAAAAGTAGTGAAAACCAGTCTGTGCTAAATATTTCCGATTATGTTTTCACAATAAACTATTTTTTTTTAATCTCTCACTTTTTTATTTAAGTTAATTTTCATAATTATATAAAATGTTTTATTTTAAAGTGTTCCCTTTTTCATTTTTAATAATAAAAAAATCATACAAATAAATAGGAGAAAAATCATAATAAAATAAGTATAATAGGTATAAACACAATGAATTTCCTTCCTTTAAACATCTATCTCTCAATAGTAACACTGTCGTGTTATACAGCTGTTACAGTAACACAGCTCTTTGATAAACATAATTTGATTTGTTTTCTCTTTGTGCACGTGTTCTGTTTTGTGTCTGTATTTAGTGACATTTTTTTTTGTTATTCAGGAACTACACTTTGTTAAGGTTTTTTTATTTATTTATTTTTTTTTTTTATTGAGTTTGAATTCTCTATTCCTCCCTCCCTGTTTTGTTGTAGGAGCAACAGGGAAGTGTTCAATAGGAATTGGGTAATGTTTTTGTGGCATGGGTTAACAGTCAATGTCCTCTTTCCCATGGTATAGCCGAGAGTCAATAGAATTTGGAATCCGATTATTTGAATATCGGTTTGAATTCCTTTTTTCCAAATTGGTGTCCTATAGTGTTGAATTTTATAACTACATTTAAAGTAACCCAGATTTTTAATTTTGTTCGACTTTAATAATAGGAGTACGATTGGATTTTTTTTTTATTAGAAAGAAATATTTTCTCCTACTTTCAGAGTTATATATATTTTTTTCTTCTGATAAAAAAAAAACATTTGGGTTTTACAGATCACTTTGCATACCATCGCTGCTGATATGTCATTGATTGAACCTTAGTTCCTTTCAAATTGCGATTACGCTAACCATTTGACATCTGATGACCTAGTAGCTTGTAGGTTGGCTGCAGTGGCGTACCAAGTTCTTATGGCACACAGGGCAGGATATTATCTTGTCACCTGTATTGATACGCCACTGGTTGGCTGTCATTAACCTTAGTATGTAGACAGGTATCAGGTATCTCATAGTTCCTTGTGATTACCTTCTCACTGGCACTGATGATGACATACTAGATAGGACGTAGACAGTCTAAACTGGCTTAATGTACTGATAACTCTTGCAATATCTCATATTTTCCTTCTCTCCAGTTTTGATGATGATCTAGGTTGTACAGTGAATAATAAGCCCACTATTATGATATAGACTGGTAACTTTCTTAGCTCTCCTTAATTACATTTTCTTGAATATTGATGATTCTCAAATAATTGGTTCTTTTGACTGAGATTTTTTGTGGTACCACTTCATAATAATTATGACAAGAGACGTTAATAGAAAGTAACACAATAAAATTGCCACCACAATTTTATATTAAAATGCACTAACACGTTTTAACACGTTTTATATCATCTTCAGTGTTGATTTTTAACATAGTAAGAGTGAAAAATCTTTCTTGATGATTGTCTATGATGTTGGTTTACAGGCACTTCTTTAGATTGTTACTCCCCTACTAAAGAAAACAGAGGGGAGTAGCAATCTAAAGAAGGTGTACGGAGTGTTCTTCTTTTGANGACAGACAGACAGACATTTTTTAAAAACCACTTTTTTGGACTCAGAGGACCTCAAAACGTGTAATCCATCAAAATCTCAAAATCGAATTTTCGCGCCATCACAATACTTTCTCTTTATATGAGAAAGTAAAAATAAAGCCACTAGCCCTTTGGGAGGTATGGGGCCAGTGACATTTTTATTTGCCTAGTTGGGCCGACCTTTCAGAATTCAAAATCCAGTGTTTTCATTGGCTCCCCTCCACCTTTTTTTCAATTTTAACACAAATTTTAAAAAGAGTATAATTTTGCTCTTTGATTTTTGAATCAAAGAAATAGTTTCTCCACTTAAAAAAATAACTTATTTATACAAATCAAAAACAGTTTTCGGCCATTAAAAGGCCATAATGAGTGTCTAAAGAAAAATATTTATAGACGTATTAATAATAATTATAAGATAAAAATATAGATTCTTCTTATTCCTATTCATTTATTAAACATTAGAGAACATTTGTTACATTTCATTTTTAGACAGTTAAAAATGAATACGCACTTCCTTTCAATTGATATTGATCAATGTTTTTAAACTTTGTTGCAAAATGTTATCAATTTCAAAGATCTTTTATTTTTTTATCAATATATTTAACAATCTAAAGAACTACCAGTTGACAGTTATGTATAACATTACCTCTATACACTACCAGTAACTCATAGTTTCTTCTGCTTCTTCAGTGCTGATAACAATCTTAACTTATTTTCAATTACACAATTGCAACCCCTTTGGGCTGGCCTAAGGTATTCACAGGCTTTTGAGCTTCAGAGTTATTAAGCAATTGCACTCTTATCATCCTAAATTATCAATCCTTTCACCAAACGAAACACACTGTTCAAATCTTTAACTCTGGTTAGATGATCTTAAATAGAACCAATATTTTTACATATTGGGTAATATTTTTGTGTCCATAGGTAAACAAACCTTTTTCCCCCATTGTATCAAAAAAGTTGGATTTTGGTAATAAACAACCGTGTGTCCTAACCTTTATCGACTTAAATATTAATGAGTTGGAATACAAAATCTGATTTTTTTCTTAAATTTAAAACAAAATCAGTTTATATCTAGACGGGAGAACTGGATATTTTCTGTAAAGTATTATGGAGATACCTGAAATTTTCATTTTTATTTTCTCACTCTAAAAGAATCCTAAACAAATTTTTTCCATATACTTATTTTAATTTTTTATTTCTTGAGTCGAAATTTTTATTGCTTAAATAAAGGTGGGGGATTGCTGTGTAGAAATTATCATGTTTTATTTAAATTCAGTTCTACAGAGACTAATATTTTATGGTAGTTTATTCACATAATTGTTAACTGATGTAATTTTATTCTGAATTCTTGATCAGTTCTGCCATTAGGTAATTTGAATCCAAGAGTTCACGAACTTAACATAGACTAGAAGCTTATTTATCTATGTCCCTCAATCATTTCTTTCTATCGACGATCCTTCTAAAGGACTAAAATAGTCAAATGTGTTATTGTATTAGACATTTCATATTATATATTATTCTTTAAAAGTTTACCGAAGGTAATGAAAGCATTGAGATAATTCTTAATAACATATTTTTTATGAATTTAAATTGAACATTTCTGTTAAGAAATGACGGAAATTGGCCTGTCCTTTAACATTTTTGCGAAAGCCCATATTTTGAAAACTATTAGTTTGATTTTGATGAAATTTCGATGGTATATCAAAGTCAGCCCACACATTATATGGTCAGATAACAATTTCAACTTTCAGCACATTGCTGACAATCATCTATCATCCAAAACAGTTGTCATGAAAAGACTTCAGTTTGACCCATTTTAAAAGCAACTCAATTTTACTACATAAAAACGTAAAAATTTTTACTACATAAAAAGGGGCTGGCGCACTTCTACCGTAACTCGACCTTTCCCGGCGCACTTGGTGTACAGCCGTTTTTTTGGCTTGCTTTCTTCTTTGTTTGTTTGTTTGTCCAGTAGAAATCTTGCAATCGATTTTTAACTAACTTCCCGAGTAGCTAGACATTCAAACTTTTAGAATAGATCAGAACATGATGACAATGCATTATTTGAATACTTTTATCCATCTTTCAGCAAAATGTAATTCGTTCTTAGCCAATTGTGCTGTATGGAAAGTTAGTTCGGAAAAAATTCGCAAGTTATTTTATTTGTTTTGGCATATCCATATTTATAATCTTCATTTCAAATTTACGATTTGTGACAGAAAATTTTAAAACGTGGTATATAAAAAGTTCTTTTTATCGTGCAATTATTTATAATAAGCACATTTGACAATCCTTCTAATTGCCTTCGCTTAGACTTAAGACACTGATGATGGTCTAGTAATACGTTGAAAGCGTTTCGAGACAGTGAAAGATTCAGATAAAAAAGAGACTCCCTATATATTACATTATAGATTACACTAGTGTAACTTATATTATATTCGTACCAATATCTATACTCTTTTTACCATTAGTGTTAACTTTGGCACTCAGATTGGCCAACCTAAATGAGGAAAAAAAAAATCGGTCCGAGACAACTCAGACAAACTTTCTCATATATACATTTAATTACTGTTGGAAATTTCATCAAAAATTATCATAAAAATAAGTTCTCCCGGGCGGGGAATCGAACCCGGGCTCTCTCCGTCCGCGTTTTAAGCTATTTTNACACACTTCCTTTTCAAAAGAAAGCCAGACTTAGTGACTAAGTAACTTTTATTTTTGCGGACTTTTGAAAAAAAAAGAAGAAACAATAAAAGGAAAAGAATAACAGTGAAGATAATTATGTATTAAAAAAAGGAAGAGAATAATAGTTGTTTTTTTTTTCGTATTTTTTAAGTACAGACCAGAAAGGGACGATTTCCTGTGTTGTCTGTCTGTTTGTGCGAAATGAAACTGTTGTTGTAAGGGTGAGGTTATGGTAGGCATTGAAACGCGGTCATTTCCGACCGTTGGAATAAGTCCGGGAAATTGACATAGAGTTGTTTCTGTCTGTCTGTCTGGGAGGAGTTATGCACCTGCTGTTCTTGTAAAGTACAATAAAGGAGGGTGGATGTGGTGTGCGGGCAGCGGACATGTGTCGCTTTACTCTTGTTTCTAACGTTTTGACTTCTGACTCGCGTACAAAAAACCCGTTCGCTAAAAATCGTAACCGGTTTTTTTGTATTTTTAAAAAAAGAGAGAGATAGACGTGAAAATCGATAAAGAAAAACGCACTAATGCAACTCATGCGTCACCTATTGGTGGTTTTTTTAATTACCGTTAGTTTTATCTCCCTTATACACCTTTACCGTTTCTTTTTCGTGTGGATGTGTATTGATTAACACTAGAATCAAAAAAATTAACCATTAAATTTTTAATTAAATTCTTAATACGAAATGTACCTTTACAACGTACGTTGACCTACTTGAAAATAATTAATATCTATTGACATAAAAGTCAATGTGGGCGTGTCTATGTGTGTGTATGTTTTTTACAGTTAGCATAAAAAACCATGCGGTACTATGTCCCATTATTTAAGGTACCAAAATAAACCTAAATTGGCACACATAATTGTCCCCCCCCCCTAATTAGTCAATTACGGGTATGGTTCCATTAATGCTCACACAATTCTAAGATTTGGCCATTTATGTGCTGCTTTATAGGCCGAATTCCATTAATTACTTATTAATCATTAAATCCCGGAATTTTGTTACAGATCTTCCTTTAAAGATATTGATAATTAAAAATTAATTGATTTACTAGCAATAGATTACAATTAATTTCAAAATTCTTAATTCAAAAAATAAACTTTTACAAATAACCAATAAATTGGTTTATCGCTAGATTGCATTGTACTGGTACATACATCGCAACATTGCTAATACATAGAAAATAATAATAGTTCAATTTATGAACGGTCCTTAACTGGGAATAAGGAAATAAGCACTTAAATTCTAAGAAATAAAATATGTAGAAAAAATCTCTTATTCTTATAATTATCCATAGCAAATTTATTCTATTATTTCGAAAAAATGTTAGGTTTGCTTCAAGTTAAACAAAAATTAAGGTTTAACTGGAAAATTGAGAGGTACCTACAACAATTGTAGACAGAAAACAAGTTGAAACTTTTTTTTGGGGTTCAGTGCAACCTAAAACTGTCTAAACAATTTGATTTATAACGGTTCCGCTTGTTTCCTCTACATCAAATAAGAGAGACTTGTGTCCGTAAGGGCTCGCGTAGGTATAGGGAACTAGGGAAGGGTTGTCGTGTCATTGTCCATGAGGGCAAAATATTTTTATAAAGATTTATGACCTCAAAAAGGTTTAATGTGGTGAGGGTCAAGATACTTTCTTGGGTCAATAGTTGCTTGTAGAGGCCCAGAATGTTCCCTTAGCCCTTATTCAATGATTATTTGTTCAACCCTATGTATAACTTAATTTAGGACATAATCATCCCCTTTTTCTACCCTTTAAAAATTTTACTTTTTACCTTAAATATTCTTGGAGTGAAGCGACAAGAGAAAAGAAGTCATTTTGAAACAAATGTTCAAAATTGGATTTTCCAAAATAGTCGGTCAGTTTATTTAGGGGAGGCATGCTCTGGAAACAGATAAAGTAAAACATAATGGGGACTTAACGGGGCTTTGATAAAGAATAATTGCATTTTGTACCCTAGTGACCCTCTTTCGGAACAGACTTAAAAATTAGATATATAAGCAAACAGTATTTTACTAAAATGCTCATAGATATTTTAGCTGGTTAAGCAATCTATAGTCTGTCGTCGTCGTCTAATAACTGCGGGGAGCCTAAAAGATCGATTAAATTTATCATACACCTCAGAACAATCATACTCCTGCAGTTCTAAATATGGGGGCGTGGCCCCCCAAAAACACTGATCAATCGTGGAAATAAATAATTTCTCTGAACGAGTTTTATTAACAATATTTAAAATGAGGTCTATTTGAATACGAATCCAGGCTATGAAAGTAGTTTTTCCGGGACAAAAATCTAGTTTCCGAGATAATAATCAATTCAATACAAATAATAATAAAAAAATACTGCGTACATGAAAACATTTTGTTAAAATTGGACAGACCGTCTTTTGGTTTATGAATTGTAAGGACGATTCTTTATATTACATAGTTTTGTTGTTTTGTACCAATTAATAGTGCTTACTTGTTAAGTAATTTGCTGTGAAAATAAGATTAGAAAAAATCGAATTATATCTACGAATGTATATCATAATAATAGAATGTTTTACTAAAACCAAAAATTACAATGTGAATGTACATTAC
The DNA here is from genome assembly GCA_001010745.2 of Gerris buenoi. Taxonomy (NCBI): domain Eukaryota; kingdom Metazoa; phylum Arthropoda; class Insecta; order Hemiptera; family Gerridae; genus Gerris; species Gerris buenoi. The sequence goes on from KZ651635.1 coordinate 238,363, forward strand.
GGTAAATTGACTGCTCTCCTGTCAATCAATTTAGCGTAATTACATGCTTTTAACGCTAGACTACACACACCCTCTCAAAAGATTTCTAGAAAAACTCCTATTAAGTATTGTAATGGTCTGTTATTTGAAAAAAAGGTAAAAAAATAAAGTAAGTTGTTCCATTTCCTCTGCCTCTTCAAAAAATTCCACTTCCAAGTTTCGCTCCCTCACAATGGTTATTTCTTTTATTCTAGGTAACGCAAAGAGGTAATTTGATTCTTCTTTTTGGGGGGGAAAAAAAAAAAAAATTGAAGAAAAGGTGAAGCCGGAGTACAATAAGTGACCCTTAAAACCGAACCTTTGTTTACCAAAGGACAACAACAAGGACTCCTTTTGTTTACATTTATATTTGTTTTTTGATTCCGTTGTTTGCAGTTTACATTTTGCGTTTTGGTTTTGTTTCGACCTTTTTATCTTGTTGAGGTTTTTGGGGGAAAAACATGTTGTTTTGTTTAAATAAAGAGTCTTTTTGACCGACTTTAGTTGACAAGTCAATATTACATTTGTTAGGGGAGCTAAAAGCGACACTTAAGGCTTTTGCACTTTTTTTTGCCTGGAACACTTAATGTTTAAGAGTAATTTAACGTTTTAATTTTGTTATCTACTGTTGTGTTGCAATAAACATTATTTAAGTCTTGTTAAGATTGTTGGACGCGCATGCCCAGTATGGAGTGCGCAGGTACAGTTCAGACTGGACATGCGCAAAGACCAACGCTCTGCACGTTGCTCGGTTCGTGTTCGCCAATCTGGATAAGGCTTTGTTTGCTCCAAGCAAGATGGGAATCGTCCGCGGGATCGTCACTCGTTACTTGCTATCACAATGGATAAAAGCCGTTCCAAATCGACTGTGTGTCGTAATCGTAACGCCCTGCAAACTGTTCTAACCTACGCATAGTTATAGTTCGTTTGCGAATCGTTTTAAATCCAAACGTGCCTCAACCAGATCGTTTATATAATTAAATAATACTAAGAGATTCGTCTCTGTTCACTGAAGATGATCAACTGAAGTGATTGAATCTAGGTTGTGGTTCGACAACTTTCAACACATTAGCTTTTGATGAGATTAGTAAATTATTTTGTTGCTTCTAGTTATTAATTCTGACCAGTCGTGGCGATAAGGGCCCTGCAGACCCCGCTGCGCCCCTCTATTCCCTGGAAGGGAAAGAGAGGGGCCCCCACTAAAAGTATAAGGGGGCCCCCAATGTCTTACCGCCGCCACTGATTCTTATGTAGTTGGGTGTGAGATATTTTAACCCCTTCTAGATTAATTTAGCTTTTGTGTTTTATCTTTTAAATAATTTATCAGTTATTTTTGCTCTTTAAATTTACAAAACAACATTTGAATTAATTTATTTACAGAGACAAATCACTAGACCGTAATAAGCACTCCATTTATAAAATCCAAAAACAATCTCTTATCAAGTGTCTTTTTAAAAATAGCCATTTCATCCCAGTTATAATGTTTAGTACACTGAGTTCTCCTAATGGAAACAAAAGGTAACATAATAATGTAACCAAAAGAAAACCTCTTTTTAAATTACATACATATCGGATTACAAGAAAACACTTTGTTTTGTTTAAAGTTATAACAACAAAGGTACTCTCTTGAGAGTTATACGACATACAGACTTACCGACGCCACATTGCACACATAATAAACTATCCTCATGAGTTAGAATGTACTCAAGGATATAACGTCCACCTCTAAAAACAATGAAGTAAATACAAATAAATAAAAATATTTATCTAACTATAAATAAATATATAGATAAATAAAAAGAAGAAAAAAAAAAAAAAAAAAAAAAAAAAAAAAAAAAAAAAAAAAAAAAAAAAAAAAAAAAAAAAAAAAAAA
>KZ651635.1:240430-253062 GCA_001010745.2 Gerris buenoi
ATATATACTATATTACTTTTAATTTTAGCAGATGAGCTCCTTTATATACATTATCTAAGTCATAGAATTTTGAGTAAGTAAGTAAAATTATAATCTTTATGAATAGATTGTTGGATGTTATTTAGGAGAAAAAAAACTAAAAAGAAAAGAATAAAGTTAGTTGACATATGAGGAAGTGTTGTTATGGTGATATCAGCAAAGTATGAGCGTGAGAAAATGTGAGCGAGCCTTAATTATGTTTCGTTGATTCATCAGTTTATGAGGTGTATCTGAATCTCTGGATTATTAGATAGTGAATTTTATCTTTTTTAAAGTCTTTTGAAATGTCATTTTATGAGATGAATTAATATTATGCTTATGGTGTGCTGTTAAAGTTTACAACTTTGCCTGTAGCAGTTGCTGTTCTATTTCCTTACTCCTTACTTACTTGCCGTGGTAAGTGCTGCAAGTAACGTATGAACGTAACTGATTTATGAATTCGTTCGAATATTTTCTCACGAATTCTCTAGCAACGTAACCACTTTATTCGTACGAATTCCGCCAGCAAACGTAACCACTTTATGAATTCACACGAATAATATTTCTTGCGAATTCATGAAGTGGTAACTTTGCTTGCAAATTCCATAGTACGAATTCGTCTAATTCTGCATACTGGGTACTGAAAATCCTTGTAAACATCAAAGATCATATTAAATTTTCATTCCAACGTTTTCTTCGTAAAAAATCGTATAATGTTCATCAGTAATGTCAGCATTTAATTAAATTCCATGTGTTTGTTTACATCGTATCAATCTTAAATCCTTAATTATAAGACATTCTTGTTTAGATTAAAAAGTTGTGTTCTTATTTTTAACGATAACTATGCCGTTCGACTTTAATATTAAAATTGAGAAAAGCAAGGATCAGTCAAAAATAAATTATTTAATGACATCTCAGAATAATTAACTATAAAAAAATCCCTAATTGCTTCGGAGTTTACCAAAGATAATGTAAGCCATGTGATCGTACTGAAGAAGGAACTTTTTGACAATAATCCATTTGAACATTTTACTACGTTTTTATTAGCTTGCTTTCTTTTTTGTTTGTCCGGTACTAATCTGGCAATCGATTTTTGGTCTCGTGTCTGTCTGTCTGTCAAGTTAGAGTTTCGCATAAAAGTTTTGCAAATCAACTTATTTAAAAAAAAAAACGTCCATTTTTAATTAAAATTATATTTTTATCTATAATTAGCCCATTTTTGGTCTCATATAAGTTTCAATCTTCTGCGCCCATTAATTTCTCTTCATAATATAATTAAAAGTACGCGAGGAAGTTATGTGCCACACTAAATGACTATTTTTATTTTTATTTCTGACCGATCCTCTCCATTCTTAATTTTTATGAGTTTTATTTTTTAATAAGATATTTTCTTGGTAGCTAACTAGCGGCTAATATAATAGATTACCTCATGCTTTTTTCTCTCTCGTGGTTTTTTTCCCAAATATTTCTTGATTAATACTGATAACGATTTGTTGATAACATTGTGTGTCAATATCCAATACAAAGCCAAACCATTTTGTCCTCCGATAAGTGGACTAAAAACTAGACTTATTGTTTTGATTCATTTTGATAATTATGTTTAATTTATCAATAAATACATGGCAGTTCGTTCTCACCTTAGTTGTCCAGCATGATCCAAATTATGTAAACTTAGTGCTTATAGGCAAAGTATGTAGTCAAAATTGAACTTTTAAACTGCTACATTCGACATTTTATTTTATTTGAAAAATAAATCTGACAAATTATTTTTGTAAATCCATCGTCGGCTATTTAACTTTTAACTTTTTAACCAATGAAGACTCCACGGAGAAAAAAATAGAATCTTACATTTACGTTAAACTTGGCTAAAATCATTTCAAAATTTGGAACACAATTAAATATGGATATAACCTCAAATAAGAATAATATTTTAGTTTTACATTATTTTAAGACCATTGAATCCTACTTATTAGGCTAAACAATTTTATATCTCATTTTTTAATAAAAAAATGTGACATTCCCTTTTTTACCCGCGAAGTCTTCTACAAGTGTTCTATTAAGTAATAGAACGTAAATTTTATAAGAACAATAAAACAACAAATTGAAAATCAAACAATGAAGCTATTACTTCCCTTGTTTCCAGAAGTTAGACGAAGCCATGCAGCAAAAAAACCACCTAGAGATGTTTTTTTATCTATCAATTATTTATTTGTTTGTCTAAACATTATTTATATGTGAATATATTCTTACGTAAATCTGATAAAAGAAAACAATAAAATCATAGAAAAAAGTTTGAATTTGTTTACTTCGAAAACAAACCTCAAAATTGGATGTCTATTCCACATGCTCCCTTTAATTTAGCTGTTGTTTAATGCCGTTTTATTCTTATTCCCTGTCTTAATCAAGGCTATTCTCACACATGACACATGTGTTGTATAGTATTATATAAATATATTACTTATAAAATAAGTAATTAAAAATTATACGTTAATACTAGTTCTAAAGAAAAGTAAGAGTTCTATAATTATTTTAATATTTATCTTTTTTATTTTTATATTATAATACTTTATGAATAACTAGAAAGTTGGTCTTTAGATAAATCCACTTTTCTACTTTTTTGGTATAATAATTTTTTGTTATTGTCGATTATTTATTTTATTCTTCTTTAAACTTTATGGCTTTTAGATTCTTCGGTGAAAGTTATAGTTAGAAAGAAGATTAAGTAAAAGAAAAATAATATTACTAAAATATTTAGGTTCTTATACAATAATTATTATTTTTATTTTCATTCACCTACCTTGATATACATCAATGTTGATTCATTCAGCCATATTTAACTGTCCATTCACTGATACTTTCGACCGCTCGCACATACGAATAATTTAAATTGTGATTAATTTAATTAATTTTTCCATTTTTAATGATTTTAATCTTGTTTTTTTTTTTTTTAACAAACATTTTGTGTGGATTCCATTGTTAATGGCTCAGATAATTCCTAGTGTTATTATGAAATTAAGTTTGTAACTTTTTTCCATTTTTCTTTGGTGAAGAAACATTTGTATTTATTTATTTTTTGTTTCTCTCAGAAATACCTGTAAAAATAGAGTAGTGAACCAAATATATTCAGGTATAGATTTATGATTAATATGGAATTCGCAGCTCTGCAAGTAACGTATGAGCGTAATCTAGTGTTCTAATGTTAAATCAGGTCTAGTTTTACTATTTGAATTTTCATAAATACCTGAAAAATTGACTGATGAACCAAATAATATTTACATAGGACAAGGACAGTTTAATATGGAATCTGTTGTTCATTTGGACCCGAATTACATCCAGATTGACTTAACGATTTAGGTCGACCGGTGGACTTAACGACTAAAGTCGACTGATCAACTTAACGACTGAGGTCGACTGATCAACTGATCGACTTAACCACTGAAGTCGACTGATCATCTGATCGACTTAACCACTGAGGTCGACTGATCAACTGATCGACTTAACCACTGAGGTTGACTGATCGACTGAGAACTGAGAACGCAATCCAGTCTTAAGTCAAAAATTGATTATTGACAATCCAAAACACAATCCGCTTAAGTCGACAGCTATCTGAATATTGTATTCAGGTAGAATTTCTCCACCTAGAATTCCATTTTTCGGCCTCTAAGGTCAGAATATAAGATGGAATGACGCAAGACCTCTGAACTATGTAGTTCAAAACTCAATAAGACCAGTAGCCAAGGTACTTTCCTACCACTGAACTGATAGCATCTCCCCTATCTCACACCGTAAACCTAACTCTGTTTAAGTTTAAACCAAGGTTACTTTTATGCCTTATATAGTCATATTAAGGATAAGGTTATAATGTCGCGTTTTTTTGTATCAAACAAAAGATCAACCTATTTGTCCTATTCCAACACAATTTTAAGTGTCTGGGTCGTCAACTTATTTTAATAAATATGACTAAAAATAAAAAGTAATAAAAAATATGTGACTTGAAACTCAAATGAAAACATGACCTACAAATAACCGACCAAGATGCTTTCAATGTGCTCAATGTACGAGTTCTTAATACTTTGTCATAGACGTAGCATATATAGTAAAGAGAAAGTATTGCGATGGTGTGAAAATTTGATTTTGATGGATTTACAAGGTCTTAAGTCTTCCTGAGTCTAAAAGTTGTTTCTAGAAAATGTCTTTGCAGACGCGAGTACCCTAAATTACTAGGCCGATTTGAATGAAACTTGGCATAGATGTCTCTAAAAAATCATACTTCGAGGCGAAACCTAGAAATTGATTTTAGCTCTAAATTATTATTTGCGGGAGCCCAAATAACTCTGAAAACAAATACCTTGAAGATACGGTTCCGACGATTTTGACTAAAAAACATTTAGAGTATACATAAATGTGAACAATAAAAGTAATCGTATAACAAACAATATAAGATTTCCAGGGAAAAATCAAAATCAAGACAAAAAAAAAAAAAAAANGTTGTTTCTAGAAAATGTCTTTGCAGACGCGAGTACCCTAAATTACTAGGCCGATTTGGATGAAGCTTGGCATAGATGTCTCTAAAAAATCATACTTCGAGGCGAAATCGAGAAATTGATTTTAGCTCTAAATTATTATTTGCGCCCAAATAACTCTGAAAACAAATATCTTGAAGATACGGTTCCGACGATTTTGACTAAAACACATTTAGAGTCCATATACATAAATGTGAACAATAAAAGTAATCGTATAACAAACAATATAAGATTTCCAGGGAAAAATCAAAATCAAGACAAAAAAAAAAAAAAAAGAAATAAAATGGATGGTGAGAGGCCTGTTTCGATTTTCCGCCGTAGAAGAGTTATTTGTATGGTTAATTTTGATAAAATTTTCACTAATAAATAAATGTAACCACGAAAACTCAGTATTAAGTGTCTAAGTAATAATAAGTTTTCTTTTATTATTAGTTGTATTTGACTGATTTAATTTTTTTTTAATTTAAATTATATTCGTAGACGTAAAGAAAAATGTTAATATATTTTATTTAAGTGAAATATTAAACAAGAAAGTTGGTTTTTTGAGGATTGATATTTTTAAGGGTTTTATTGCTCGAATTATTGTACAATTTTATTAAAAATAAAAAAATAATAATGTACCTATTATTACTTAGAGAAATTCTAAAGACCTTGCGATATTATCGTCTACCAAATATGTTAGGGATTTATTTTACCTCAAGTTTGCTCCTATCATGCTTGTTTTTGAACAATCACTCTTAAAAATAGAAGAAAAAGGTTGAAAAATGGTTAAAAATACTGCTATCTCTCCTATTTGTAAGTTTTCCTAAAAAAAAAAGGAGAAACCCTTTCACTTTTAGGGGCTAAAGACACCTGCACTTTACCTCTAAATCCTTTTTGTTAGGTTTGACAATAAAGGAGGGTTTATTGCAAGGACGCTTGAATTCCTTTTATCCCGTGTCCTTTATCCTTTTGTAGTCCACTCTTACTTTGGAAGGAAACGGATCTAAAAGTTTTTCGTATTTTTTTCCTTCGATATCCACTAGTTTTGTTGGCAGATTTCCCTGCATGATTTGAGGGCTTTGTTTAATGTTATATTGGTGTGCAAAACATAAAACATCCGCCCATTTAGATATCGAAACAAGATGTTTTGATTAAAAATTAATTATTTTTGAAATTCGTAAATTTGTCTTTCTTTAGCGTTTTCACCTCGTTTCAGATCTTCACTTTTTCATTAATTTTTGATCAGACTTTTACATTTCAAATTGGTATTTTAATTTAGGTATATTTGTAATTGTAATTGTAAAAAGTGGGCATTAAGGTTAATAATAAGAATATGTAATTATGACAATATTCCTCTATAGTTTATGCGTATTCGGTAACTTGCCAAAACGCAACGAATTTGCAAATTAAACATCAGGAACTTAAAAGTACCATTTTAACCATATGAAGTTATAAAATTTGAATAATTTTCTTCTAGTTAATCATTCATTTATAATTTATTTGAATTATAGTCCAGGAGATAGCGTGCAAAAAAGTGTCTCTGACTGACATCAAGCTAGAATTTTGTGTATAAGTAAATGTTTTGGTGCCTGTTAAGAACATCTGGTCGGCTAAGTTCGTCTGCAGAAGTTCCATTTTAACTTTGAAAGGGCAGTAATCTCAACTTACCTATGTAATTTGCAGATTCGTTGTTTAGGGTAAATTATATACACCAAATGGTTTGTATTAAGTGTTAATTTTTGCTTTTTATTTGAACAAGAAACTGATATTAAGGATTTCCATAAAATATTTGTAGGGACGACTAATTTTATTGTTTATTTTTTTGTACGCAATTTTTTTCCCACGTCTGACAAACTCATTAAAACTAAACTCAACGTGACATTTTGTTTGTTAATAGAACGTTTTCCCCAAAAACCCTTTTTCATTAGTCACAATTTAAATGAAAGGATGAAAAGAAGTAGAAAAAATATACATTATACATTACCAATACTTTTTGACCCAGTTTATCCCAGGTTACGCATTTTAGTGATGTGTCATGTTTTGTAGAAAAGGAAAAATTTGCAGAAATTCAATCATCTGCCATTGTCCTGGTAACCAATGTTTAAAGTTTTTTTTGGAAAATTTTTGGATATTTGTGGATATTTTTGCATTCTATATTCCAAGATGATCGGTCATTCTATATTTCATGATGATAGGTCATTCTATATTCCAAGATGAAAAGGGAAGCGGTAAATGGTATTATTGTGATGGGTGCTTACCTGAGATAGCCGAATGCTTAACCCGATACTCCATACTTTAAAGGTTTTTTTTTTGTTTACGATGCGTGGGAAAGTAACACAGAAGTAGTCTTTAGCATTTCGTTCTTTTCTTTGCATGAGTTTTTCTGTCTTGAACACCTGCCTCGTGATGAAGTTTCCTGAGTCAGATGGAAGAAAGGTATCAAAGGTAAAAGAGTACTTTAGTACCTAGAGGTATTTCTCGTGAACGGCTGCAACCCTTTTTCGGGCGACACCTGAATGTCTACGTGCTTTTTCCCTACAGTTCTGTTTGTCAGGTGATGTTTGGTATTTTTCAAACCGATTCAGAATCAGCTGAGCTTCTTGCTTTATAAATAGAAACTAACTTTAATGTTCTCCATTCTTTTGTTTTGTTTTAACTCTATTAAAAAGCATTATATGACAGAAATTATGAATTCATGCAATCTTTCCGTTTCCGTACGCTACTACCCTGCCTTAAAATGAAAACATTTTTAGTTTAGTTGGTTGTCTATTAACAAGTCAGTTTAACTGATTAACAACTCGAAGACCACAATTAAAGAATTTAAATAAATCAAACATTAAAAGGTAATTGGAGAACATTTGCGTTAGTAGAGTCCATAATTATTAAAAAATAGCGAAATAACTCTACAAATTATTATCTAAAAGCGCTTCTAATCTATTAATATCAACTTTAGTGACTAAAGGTAGTTGTAATTTAAACGTTTTTAATGTATTAAAGTAAGTAGTTCAGTTGCAGTAGTCTGATTTTACTTAAAAATCGTGTTTGTGTTTTATTAGATTTGTAGATCTTTATTTATATTTATATCTATAATATATTTTTGTATCTATAATATTTTTGTTAGGCAACACTGTTTTATTCAAAATACAAAGCAAAACAGCTGATTTCTTTAGTTACTTTCCCGCACTCCTGTTCATAACTACCTCTTAGACACTGATGATGACCTAGTAATCGAAAAAAACTCATACATACGTTGACAAAGTATTAATTCCAGTTTTAATTATAATTAAATCGACCCTCAAGAAAAATAAAAAAAACAACAATAACAAGAATTACGAAAAACAAACAAGAAAAAAATGAGACAAAAATAAATTTGGCTAATTTAAACCTATTCTATTCATTTCAATTGTTCTAATTTTTTCACACGGGGTTTTTTTAAAATCAGACGACAATCGACACAATCTAGAAAAAAATAGGAGAATTTAGAATTAATATAATAAAACCGTAACTAACATACGTTATAATAAAAATGATTAAATAATGAACGGAAAAAACAACTGTGGAAATTGTTCATCTTTGAACAAGGTCGAAGAATTATAATGTATATATGTATATACGTATAAAATAATAATACATAAATATATATATATATGTAAAAATATATGCATATATAGAGATAACGATGCTGATTGCACTTGCACTTTTTATTAGTCTCGCATCATTTAGTTTTTGACTTGTACCGTTAGTTATTATTATTTTATTTTTACTACGTTTGCATACCAATATGATTTAAACATTAATTAAATATAATGAATATTCAGTAGAGACCAATTATCTATGAATGCTTTTGTTTATATTGTCAAAGATTATTTAAACAAATTGTTTATAATTTGAAAATATACAATGGGAAAAATAGTTTTGTAACTATTTCTATTTTATTGTTTTCCCTTTTTAATTAAAGAAAATTACTTGGTAGTTTGAAATATAAAATAAATAACGCTTTATTTTGTTTTGTTTGGAATACATTTTTATTAATGGGATTAATTGATATTAGAATTGAATTAGTTAATGTTATCTGGCTTTAGTCTGAATTAGTTAATCCTTCCTTAAAAGGAATTTTTTTAGGCAGGGAATTGGAAGTCATTTACGACCTAACCCACATACGAATTACACGTATGTGGAGTGTCGGAATCGCTGGTGTTTACAATGCAGCACTACCCACTAAACCCTTCTCCCTTCCCCTCGAGGCGTCGGCCAATATTTAAATCGGCCATTGGCGCCGGGACAGTTTAGATTTTCTTATATTGAATCTTAATTCTAGTCTTCCTATACATTGTTGGGTACTTCTTTAGATTGTTACTCCCGTATGCTGTTTTAGAATATAAATGACTTTGACTAAATAACTAATTTGGGACAAAGGAATATCCCTCTTTTGTTTTGATAAGAGGAGTAACAGTCTATAGTAGATCATTCCGTACAATTTCTTTAGATTGTTACTCCCCTCTGGTTTTTTTTTTATAGAGGGGAGTAACAATTTAAAGAAATCCCCAGTGTTGTAAGTGTTAAATATTTTAGGTTTGGGATATTTAGTTGATTGCGTCATGAAGTTTATGTATCAGGTAGTTCGTTAGTAGTTCGAATTGGTATGTTCTGTTAGCGTTCCTTAGATGGTATGTCGTTTATTCTTTAACACTCCAAAATAGAATCTCTGTTTGGAGTTGTGACATACATCCCTTTAAATTATATATTAATGATACTTACAAGACATAATATACAATTGATGTGACATCATTTGATAAGTTGTTTTTTTTTACATCTAATTCGGTGTTCTACTTGTATTGTATACTTATCTAAAAATAATATAAGAAGTTAATAAAAAGTACAGATATTTTTTTTTTTGTTAAACTTCCTCCAGCCCTATTATTGGAATAATCATGTGAAATAATATGATCTCAATGAAAATTGAAAGCGTGGTTTTTTGAACTTATTTTAATTCAGATAAATAAGATAACTATATTAAGACAGCCATCGGAAAGCTAAGCACTTAATTCTCTAGGAAGATTTGTTCGAGTTGCATCGGAACAAAATGTTTACTTTTGATTTGGTGTTCTACATCATAACAGAAAAGGAGATGTTCGCTTCATCTCAATTCATATTGTACTAATATAATATACTGCGTATATAAAAAGGGGGAAAATATGTAATAATGAAAGAAAATAAATGCGACAATTTAAAACCACGAATTAATTTTCATTGCGTCAGATAATCTACAATATTTTAAAAAAATAAATATCTATACATAATATGATAAAATTGTAATTATTAAATTATAGATACTGAAAGTTTGACGTAACAAATAGACATTAGATGTCTTTTAAGATTAAATAAGTAGTTTTTGGTCTGATTGATTTAAAAAATAAAACGTAAAAAGATTTAAAGAAATCAACGAATCAAAATGACTTAGGAGTTAATTGCACCACCTGTCGTTATAAGAAAAAATAGGAACAACAATTAAAACTCAACTTGTGACAGGAATAGAACTTCAAAATGACATTAGTTTGTTACAAAATCATTTTATAATCCTGCATTATTTTTTTAATCCTTTATAAGTATTTATTAATCCTTTAGAAAGGTCGCTTTAGTCAGTTTTCTTAACACTTTTTAATGTCTCTATCAGTGAAAAAAATACTTGAGTTAATATTCTTTAAAATGATAAGTGTGGGAAAACAAAGAGTCTGAATTATATACGATTATAAGTACTTTATTTATGGCAGAGTAAATTTTATAGGAAATTATTATGCAAAAATAGCATTATAATTAGCATATTACTGTCATTACAGACAGACAATAGCTTCTTATGAGACTTAAGAATATGTCTGGAAGTAAAAGATATTAAAACACAAAATGGAAACCTAAACGAAGAAAAATAAAATAAATATTTTACTACGTTTTTATTAGGTTGCTTTCTTGTTTGTTTGTTTGTCCAGTACAAATCTTGTAATCGATTTTTAATTCTCTTCCCGAGTAGCTAGACATTTGAAAATTTTAGAATAGCTCAGAACACGATGACAATGCATTATTGTAATACTTTCAGCAGAATTTGATTCGTTTTCAGCAAGTATATTGAAAATAAGAATAATTAAAACAGCTGTGAAAGTATAAAAGAAAATGTGCTTCTCTCTATCTAATCAATTTTTAAAGTCAGAGCACAGCGTTGAATGTAAAGATGGTATGCCCAGTGTTAGCACATCCAACCATAAACAATAAACACTTGTACCTTTGTACTTTCTGTCTAATCACTTGTTAAAGTCTGAGCACAGCGTTGAATGTAAAGATGGTATGCCCAGTGTTAGCACATCCAACCATAAACAATAAACACTTGTACCTTTGTACTTTCTGTCTAATCACTTGTTAAAGTCAGAGCACAGCGTTAAATGTAAAGATGGTTTGCCCATCGTTTGCACATCCAACCATAAACAATAAACACTTGTACCTTTGTATTTTCTGTCTGCTGTCTAACCATTTTTTGTAGTCAGAGCAAATCGTTGAAGGTGAAGATGGTTTGGCCAGTGTAACATCCAACAATATTTATGAATGGGACTATTTTATATCCTTTTGTCAAGTGCCATAATTGCCAAAATAGTCGAAATTTGATACACTTTAAGTATGAACAATCTTTGATGGTATCTGAACAATTTGACACCGTTCTTATTTTTTATAATCATTTAGGTACTGGTAATTTTTTCGAAAGTTGTGTAAATATAGATTAGACCAAACAGTTCTTAGTTTAAAATATCATTATAAACATTAATAAAAGATAAGCAATGAATGAAGTGTTTAAGAATTGTGATATTGAAGTGTCCTATGATGACTATATTTTGAAAAATAAAAAAAAAACTTTTAAGACATATTTATATATTTGGTTATCTATCTAGGTTTGGAGTGGTTTGGCTTTTAGATTTTGTTTGTAAGTCAAGATTCAAGATTGAAAATGACTCAAATTGTGAGATAAGATTTCAAGTGGAACCTTAGATACTCAAAATAGGAACAACCTTTGTTTTGCCTTAGAATCGCATAAGTACACGATTTTATCTATGGATTAGTTGTAAATAAAGACTTATAGATAGATATGAGTCCTTTATAATAAATTTTACTATAAGGCCTTTTAAACATGTGATAAGTTAATGCTTTGTTTATGTAGCTTGCTTTTCAATAGTCAAGACTTTAAAAAAAAAAAAAATAATGCATAAAAGATTATCTTGGATAATATTATTTAAGAGCGTTAATAAGGATAATTTTTAAGTCAGGTAGTTTTAGATTGGAAATATTTAAAAATTTAATTCTATTTAAGTTAAAAATTGTTTTTTGCTTATGAACTTACAACAATAGAATTGAGTTAAATCATTAATGCGATTACAGTGTTGAAAATTGCTTAATTTTAATTCTTTGATGTTTAAATTTTAATCTCGTCTTGATCCCTTAGGTTCACTGGCCACTGATTACCCCTTTTTAAAAACGTATTAATATACTCGTTATTTTTGGATTTAAATGTTTATATGTGTCGTTGTTTGTCCTATTGGCTTTACATATTTTTTAATCAAAGATAAGATCAAATTTAATCTAGTTTACTTTTTTTATTTTTTATGTTTGAACATATATATTATAGACATTGGCTGTTAAACCACTTTAAGTAATTATCTATATTCTATGCACCACTATCTGCTTTTAGATAATGATTTTTTTTTCTAATGTAGCTTATTGTACTAATAGTTCTTTGTTCTTTACTTAACTTTTGTCTATTGATACGTTAATTAAGCAAGCTCTAAGTATTTCTAGTTATGTATGAATACATCTCTAATGCATTAAGTACAATATTTATTCTAAATTATAATTATTACAAATTAATATTTGTTCATACTCAGGCTTACGTTTAATTACTTGTAACTCTAACATTTATTTATTGTTTTTCTTTTGTTTTCTTGTTAATGACAGAAATTAAACTTGTTAACTTTGTTTACGTTTAAATAAACATAACAGGGAACAAATCTATTGTTGTAATAAATTTAAATTTAAAAATTTTTATTTTAAATTTTTTTGTTGTAATTAAATATA
>KZ651635.1:267678-279299 GCA_001010745.2 Gerris buenoi
ATTTCTTGCACATTTAATGCAACATGATAGATAGCATAAACCCCCCTCCTTCCCCCCCTAAGGACCAAAATTAAATAAAATATATCAAAAAGTGTTCCTACCCAACCTTTTGTTGTTTAAAAGCCTTTTTTTCCTGGGCTAGTAATGAATAGCCCCTAAAAATTTTAAAAATATGAAAAATTTAGAGTGGGGCCATTTTGATGAAAAAATACTCATGTTTCCGCCGCTGTAGCTCGTTACACAATAGAGTTACAAAAAAAATGTTCATATAAAAAATGTCGGTAATTTTGTCTAGATTAATTTTGTACTGAACATGTTTTCCCGTAGGATCAACAGTTGAGGAGTTATAGTGAAAAAACCCAATTTTCGTACCTTTGAAGAGGGGGGGCGCGGGGCGCGCCGACCCCCCCTGAGGTCGAAAACTTGGATTTTTAATCAGGGCCCAGACCTTAGTAATATATATCAAAATCGCTTCTACCTCACCTTTTGCACGGTAAGGCCTTTTTTTTCTCCCTATTGACTGGACTAAATAGAAACGGTACAAAATTTCTCCCTTATTCACATTCCATTTGTAACAATCTTCATTTAAAGCATCATGTACTTCATGTAATTCTGCTCTTTTTTTCACCTTCTTTAACATATTACTTTTGCGTTTATGTAATCGTATAACTATCTAATTAATTGATTATACTCTATAGTTAGTTCCAGCTTGATCTCTACCTCTTAACCCTTTAATCTCCTCTTAACCCCTTAACCACCATGTATCCCCTTAACCACCATTTAACCCCTTAATCACCTTTTATCCCCTTAAACATCTTTTAACCTCTTAACCACCATTTAACTTCTTAACCACCTTTTATCCCCTTAACTACCTCATTCTTGACAGATTTTTAGATATAAAAATGCACCCCTTCGCCTTGAATCGAACCCTCTATCCCTTGAAGTTCTTAGGTAAAAGAAAAACAAAGTTTGATCTATTAATTATATAGTCATGCAGACATTTCTCTTTAAAATAATTAATTATAAGTAAAATTATATTTAATGATGAATAAGTACTCTATTATTGTACATATGCCTCAGTATTGTAGATGATAAAAAGTAAAACATATATTTATTTTGGAAAAACGTGTTTTTTTTACTTCTTTTTTGAAGAAAGAAATGTAACTAAATACCTTCCTATTCACTTTTACTTTCTAACGGGTATTTACTGTTTACAGTCGGGGAAGTATTGTCCAACTAATATATTATTCAGGCTATGATTATATTATTTCCAAAAAAATTAAAGCTTTTATTTTTTTCTGGAAAAAAAAAAATCCTTTTTTTGAGTTATTTTAAAGGGATCCAGGTCATTTTTCACTACATGGAGTTATTTTTTTAAGAAGTTTATGTCTTTTTAATATATATGCGTATGTGTACATCGAACGAGAAGAAAAGGAAAAAAGGAATCGTATATCTGTCAATCACCGAAAAGTAGGAAAAAGGGACTATCAGCTGTTCTTATTTCTGTTTTGTACTTAAAGTACTGAAGGCTCTACGAAGTTTTTATAGTAGGGTTAGTTAGGTGTAGTTTTTGCCTGTAGTCATACTATAGTCGGTTCTAAGATAAGGTAAGAGTTTACCCCCACTCCTTGTTCTGTGTAGTGCCCCCATGCTAGTATGTAGACTGTTTCTTTGCTTGTTTCGTTTAGTTACCAGTTAGCCCGCCTACAGTGCAGTGTTTAGTATGCTCTAGTGCCTTTTTCTACCCCTCATGTCATTGGACATTCGCGATGTTTTTTACGTAAATTTTGTTCGTTTTTTTCTCGCATTTTCAAATATATATATTTTTTTTTTCATCGCTACTATTTTTGTCTTTACTTGTATTCAATTTTTTAATTTTAAATAATTTATCAATTAAGAAAAGGACAGTGGTTTTGTTTAAAAAAACATTCATTTTAAATAATTTTGTGGTACATTTATAAAATATCATTTGATAAAGTTGGTAAAGTAAAGAACTTTAAGTTACTTTTAATACATTTAAATAATTTAAACGGCTGTACTCTTTTTTTTTTGCTTAAAAATATTTATTTGACAAAATAAATAAATAAGTGAACGCACATTTGATTTCTTTTTATATGCAACATACTGCAATTTATTTTAATTAGAATATTTTTCTGAAAATATGTTATCTTCTTATCACATTTTTGATAATAATTAATTTGCGTTAAAATAAAATTTATTAAATTATAAATACATTTATACATCGTTCATTTATGCATTTATGTGTAATTGTTTTTGCTTGTTATTTCTTTCTTTTCATTTTATTTCTTTTATTAATTTTATAATTAATTTATTATAAATATTTTCGTACAAATTTAATTGTAAAAGACACTATTCTTAGTTAAAGTAATATTAATGAAGTTATTATTTGTAGAGAAGAAAGTATATTTAATGAACTAAATCTTATCATTTTGTCAATATCTCAATTTTAAATGTGTTATTAAACGGTCCGATCGTTTGACGGTTTCGGTGTTGAAGTTGTCAGACGTTTCGTAAATATCAGCTGTGTCTTCTTCAGCATATTTGGGGATTGAGGATGGGATCATCCCCAATTCTGATATGGGATTCTTCAAGGCCGTACTCAAATCCCTTAATGTACTATTCGCTATGTAAGTTATTAATTATATATTTAATTAATTAATTATTTTGAAGAAAGTATCATAATTATTACAATTTTCTTTTAAATCTTTAAATTTTCTATTTTTTTTAATTTGGTGTAGCAGGTTAGGTTTCGAAAGTGAAAATAATTCTGTAAAACACATCCCTATTGAAATACCTCAGGAACCATACGTACTTTCCTGATGGACTTAATGGCATAAAAGTTATTTTCGTCAATTCTCAGACCTAGCTGATTAGCCAAATTAGTCCATCCATGATTTTGAGCGTAAAGCTATTGCACTTTTTTATATACATGACGTTGCTTTCGTAACATAAAAATTAAACTAAACCATCTCTTAAAATAGTTTGCTTCCGAGCCTACCTAAGATTATTGAAGCATTGCGATTCTGAAGAACTGTATTTAGTAAGGTTTCCAAATGCAAATATGTATTCCCGAAACAGAAATGTGTTTCAGACATATGTAAACATTTTNAACGTTACTATTATTTTTTTTCTTAATTTTATTTTAAATAGAATATTTTCTGAAAACATAATATATCTTCTTATCATAATTTTTATAATAAGTTAATTTCTATTTAATTATTATTAAATTACAAAAAAATATTATTAAATTGTTTTTTACGTTTGTACATCTTAAATAATATGAATGTATGTATTAATTATATTTTATGATATTTCTTTCTTTCCATTCTATTACTTTTTATTAATTTTATGATCAATTCATTAAAAATAATTTTGTACATGAGTCGTCCAATGACAACGAATACACGCGAGGAAATCACTAATTGACACACGTTTTTACTAATTATTTTCTATTTATTAATTAATTTATTTGCCTAAAAATAATCGCAAAACGATCTGAAATAAAATTACTAATGTATTGTTTATAAAAAGATTAATTTTATTTTAGGCATATAAATTATACTCGCGATAAAAATAATTAATAATTTTAAAAATGCCGGTTCAAAAAATAAAAATAATAAATAAATAAAAGTAATAAAGATAAATGAGTATTATTTACTACAATTGTGTTAGATAGTAATCCCTCTTCAAGTTCTGTGGTTTTTTTTTATTTTTTTCTATCGTAAGTAGATTTATTTTTTTCCAACTTGGTATGTATAGCAGATACTAAGGCTTCGAAAGAAGCTAAATAAGGCTTCTGTAGCAAGGACTTTGAAAATAATACAAAATACAATTTCACATAGACACCCACTCTTACTTGTAACACGCGAGCAGATAGACTAAACCTAGAATAGATTTTTTTTTTTTTTTTAAGTACTTACTAAATATATGTAAAAAAAAGTCACTTTAGTGTGTAGACAATTGTAAAAAAAAAATACAATTACTTTTTTTTTTTTTTTAAGTATAATCCACTTTAAAAGAAGAAACCGTAAACAAGTAAAGTAGATAGGGGCAATGACACTTTATTTTCCCCTTGCTAATATTTATTTATTTTTCTAAAAGAGACAAAAATTATGAACATATCTTTGTTACTTGTTCTAACTTAAACAAAATATCTTTTGAGGAAAGATTATGCTAAACAAGATCTGTATTCACCCTAATATTGTTATTCATCTTGTTAAACTGTGTTTTTTACCTTGTTTTACATACATGTATAGATTTAGAAAGGTATTCACTTGCCCATAAGCATTTGACTTAGTATATTATCGGTTAAATGATACGATAAGGAAATTATCAACGGGATTTCTGTGTAGTTTACGGAGAACTTTCTTACTTTTGTTTACCATATGTAAATCAGTCTGTATTTTACACATTTAAACGGCATTTGTAAATCACTATGAATGAGAAAGATGTGATTAGTTTTTTAATATATTATATATATTTATCTCTAACAATTGACGAATTTTCGGATAAATTAATAGATTATATACATTGCTTATTGCTTATAACGTTTTAACTATGATAAATAGCTATTATCACTTAATTTTACAATTTAAACGCAGTGAAATATCTAAACCGAACTTTTGCGCCATTTCAATACTTTCCACTTAGTAATAATGCCATTTATTGATCCATGTTTACAATTTTAAAGAATACATTTATATATCATGATCATGTTTTAAATTATAGTAAATGTTTGTAAAATATGCTTATTTTTAATATAAATGAATAAACTAGATTAAACCAGCGTTTTTGCTATTTGGATACTTTAAAAATGGAAGTTACACCTTTGGGCATTGAAAGAAGCCCAAACAAACACTCTTTCAATTCTTTGTGGGATCACATTTTTTTTATAATTTAACTTGTCAATCATATTAAATTGATTGATTCAACTACGAGATTTAGTTCAATTTTTTTTATCCATATTTGGTTTGTCTATACTGCTTAAAGTACCTCAAGAAACTGAGAAGCGAGCAAAATTGAAACATCTAAAGCAGTAATTCTTCCCTAAAAGTCGTAACTTGGTTAGGGTCTTAAACATACATCATAATCATAAGTAATAATATAGGTACTTCTTTAGATTGTTACTCCCCTATGTTTTTTTGTTTTAGAATATAAATGACTTTTACTAAATAACTATTGAGACAAAGAAATGTATTATCTAATGTACTTTGGGACACTAAGGAATATTAATCTTCGGTTTTTTATAAGAAGAGTAACAGTCTAAAAAAAGAATATTTCGTACACCTTCTTCATATTGTTACTCCCCTTTGTTTTCTTTATAAAGGGAGTAACAGTACTAAAGAAATACCTAAATTTCTAACTTTCATCCATGTTTTATAAATTTATGATATCTTCTCTATTGAATTTTAATATCGTAGTTCCGTACTTATGTATAGATAATATATTATATTGTTTAATATCCTAAATACTTAATCTAACTTCCGTATGACTTAACTAGAGAAAAAAAATTTCATTTAAAAAAGAACAATGTCAAGATTTAAACCTATTGAAGATTAGAAGTTAATGAAAAAAATAAAACGTGACGCTTTAGAAATCTAAGTAAGTAAATACTACATAATTTTTTGTGTTCAAAAATATTTAAATATTAAACACTAACATCTTTGTTCTAAATAACAAATATATTTCACGCATTTGAACATATTTAGTCATTTAGTCATTGCAAACTTCATTGTTCTAAATAACAAAAATATACTTCGCGCATTTGAACATACTTAGTCATTGCAAACTTAACGCCAATGATTTTAACCAAACATTGTTTATTTTTTTTTTGCAAGTGTTAAACTAGAAAAAAAGAATCATCCTAGTCTTAGAGGACACTGGGTTAAGTGGTGGACAAGGAACGCCACTGAGTTCCTTTTTGTTCTTTGTAAAGACGAGTCCTCTGTCAACATTTGATGGAACAAAGCCACTGAATGTCCTCCTTGTGTTTACCCACGACATTGGCACATCTGTCACTTTTCTCGGATTTACAGATTATTTTTTGCGACACTGAGCTCTAGATCCTACCGCAAATAAAATAATATTTATAAATTAGTAGATCGAAATAAGTTGTTTTATGGTTTTATTTATTTTTTGAAGATCTTAAAATTTAATCATGCGTAAAGGTTTGATCTTTATTTTGACCATGAAAGTGAATCAAGGTTTAAGTTAACCACTAGAACTAATGTTGATCTTAGTGTTTATTTGTGTTTTTTTTTTAAAAAACAATTTTTGATGTCATTTTTGAAAAGTTGGCCATTTTGTGGTTATTTATAAGCCACTGAATAATTGCTCTAGTAATGGAAAATCATTGGATTATAGGAAAAGTATTCATTGGTTTATATGAAAAGTAATCATTGCATTGTAGGAAAATTTATCATTGCAATATAGGAAAAGTAATCATTGCATTTTAGGAAAAGTAATCATTGCATTAGGAAAAGTAATCATTGCATTAGGAAAAGTAATCATTGCATTAGGAAAAGTAATCATTGCATTTTAGGAATAGTAATCATTGCTTTATAGGAAAATTAGTCATTGCAATATTTGAAAAGTAATCATTGCATTATAGGAAAAGTAATCATTGCATTATAGGAAAAGTTATCATTGCATTATAAGAAAAGTTATTGTGGTTAGTCATTTAGTTTCCTTCGTTTTATACCTTCTTTTTAGAAGGATTTTTTATTTGTTAGAACTGAGTTTAACGTTGGATATTTAATTTGAATTTCTGATCTGATGAACGAACATCGACTCATCTTGGTACTTATATTCATTAATCGTAATTTTCTATTTGAGACAAAAATCTATTTACGATTAGACTTAGCTTTTTCCTTGTTTTTGGAAATCAATGTGAAGAATGGTTAACTATTCATTTTCTACCGTTAACTATTAATTTTAATAGTTAAGCAATCACCTTTTAACCATGTCTAGGTGGAAAATTTAAATATTATATTAAGCGAAACAAAACTTAAATGATATCGTATCTAATATCTAACTAACTATTCAAATTTAACGTAACGTTACCAAAATTGAGATAAAGTAACATAATAATAAATAATCGTATCATAACCTTTATCTCGACTCTCACACAAACTTTCAATAATAAAATACTTATAGATTAAGCAACAAAACCTAATTTTTATAGAAATAATCCTAACCTAAAATAGCATAAAGGAAAATGAGAATTAAAAAAAAAAAACATTTGCTGAGTTTTGACGACAGCAGTTTCTTTTTTTGTATGCAGAAAATTAGAGGAAGCAATAAAAAGAACACTGAAAAAGACAATTTAGAAAAATGCATCGATTCAAAATGGAGATGCAAATCAAAGACAATTTTATCAACTTAAAATGATTAAGATATATTTCTGCAGTTAATAATAAATAATTAAAAAAATAACAACAGGATAATTAGTTTTAATTAGAGTTGTGAGTGTACAGATGTGCAGATTGTTTTTCCAACTTTAAGGTCACAGTCAAGAGTCACTGTCATGGCAGCCCCGTTCACAACTGTTCTGTGGAATACACAAAGCGGAAGAAATTACACTAAATAAAGACTAGGAGTGAACAATTACAACAACACGTTACTTGACTAGTTTTATTATGTTACACAATACACAATCAAACAGTCTATAAACAATGCGGGCTTGAAACAGTTATAGTATTGATCAGTGTGTTGAAAAGAGAACTTATAATTAAACTATATAATTAAACTTTAACTATATACTATGTTAACGAAATGTGAATTCATCTAAACCCGCCTTTTTTTTTTATAAGTTAATCTAAATAAAGATCTAAATACACAATGTAAAGAGAGTGTCATTTGTTAATTAAACATGTTGACACATTAATTATTATTTTACATTAGTTTATAAATTGTATATAAATAATAATTGTTTAGTTAAAAGTAAAAATATAATTACGAATAAAAGTTGAATAAAAACAATGAGACTTCATCTACTCCCGCCTTTTTTTTTTATAAGTTAATCTAAATAAAGATCTAAATAGACAATGTAAAGAGAGTGTCATTTGTTAATTAAACATGTTGACGAATTAATTATTATTTTATATTAGTTTATATATTGTATTAATAATAATTGTTTAGTTAAAAGTAAAAATATAATTACGAATAAATTTTGAATAAAAATATAACCTTAATTTAACCTAAAAATGCAATTATAACCTTAAATTAACCGAATGCAATCTTAATTCTACTAACCTAATCCTAGCCTAAAAACGTAATAATAATAATCTAAAATTTAACTAACTAACTACACCCAAACTTAACTATAACCTAAACTAACCTAATCTAATGTTAACCTAAAATTAACAAAGACTGTAAAAGGAAATATTCATGAACTAAATAAATTTAACATTTCAATAAAAATTCATAATAATCAACAATGAAAAGTTACGAGCCCTAAAACTTACTCCATTCATTCTGTAATCAGTATATACATACTTACCTTTATTTAATAACGTCAATACTTTCTCTCTCAATTTGTAAAAGAGAAAGGTAAAAAACAAAATGAAAGTAAATTGAAATAAACTAACAAATTAAGAATATGATAATGAAATTAGTTTCTCATCAATAAAAAATAACTAAATATTAATTAATAGTAATTGAAGAGGTATTTTGTGGACTTGTAGTTACAATACAGGAGTGAAGGAGAATTGGTTGGAATGGAAGTCCGAGTTTTTCTATAAAAATAATTATTAACATCAAAGCTTTCGCTCAGGGAGCTTCATCAGTGATTTACAAAAATAATAATAAAAAAAAAACGGACTTCCATTCCAACCAATTCTCCTTCACTCCTTAATTAATAGTGTTTGAATAAAGTGCCTTGATATACTAGAAAATAATTTAGTTTAGTTCTACAAATATGTACTAGAATGCGCTTATGGAATAGTAATCTATTTTCTATTCATTGCAATTCGAATTATTGTTCGATTCTCGGCTACAGGGAACAATTTTATGTATATCCATCTTCATTCTTATTTGAGAATATTATTATTAATAGTTATTAATTTCTATGTTAAAAAAATAATAATTTACTATATTCTTAAGTCTCCAACATAGTGCATGTGTAAGTGTCCTTTTAAATTAAAAAACATTAAAAAAACTGTAAAGTACCTACTTATTTTTATTTTTAACAAAGGTATAAAATAATTTATTTTATCAAATGAAATGATAAATGAATGTAAAGCATTAAGAAAACAAGTTTAGACTTCCTTGATTTGTAACTTTTAAATACTAAATTAAAAAAAAAAAAAAAAAAACTAAATAAAATTAATCGAATAAATAAATGAATAATAACAATTAGATTGTATATATGAGGGGGAGATATAGAAATAATAATTATTTTAGATTCATTTATATAAATAAAAAATAAAAAATGCATAGTATGTAAAAGATTGAGTCAGTTGAATCAAATCGAATCATTTGTTTTGTTGTCTCAGTGTAGGAGGC
The DNA here is from genome assembly GCA_001010745.2 of Gerris buenoi. NCBI lineage: Eukaryota > Metazoa > Arthropoda > Insecta > Hemiptera > Gerridae > Gerris > Gerris buenoi. Next base: position 277,204 of record KZ651635.1, read on the forward strand.
TTCTGGTTGATCGAGTTTTTTATTCATAAAATGATTAATGATCGAGGTAGGTATTGTGGTAGATTTTAAACTTGCACCAAAGTTAGAAGTTTATTATACTAACAGTATTCAGGAATGTTTATTTGGAAGGCTTGGTTCGTCAATCTCAGCTTATTTGGTTTATGTTTATTCTATTTCTTTATTTTTGAATTTGTTTATTTCTTTTATTATGATTGACCATGTTTTTCTTATTAGCACAGATTCAAGTTGTACAAAAGGACAATAATAAATCGTTTCATTCTAGGGAAAATGTATGTTTATAATGTATAAGTTAAAATCAGTAAGTTATCTTAGAGGTTAAAAAATAATTTTTCAATTTATGTAACATCAAATTAAGTATTTGTAGCGTTCAGGCGCAACAAAAGCGTATAAGATCGTAGGATGATGTAATTCAAATATATTTAAACGAAATATATATTAAATCTAACCTAAAAACTTATATATAACCTTATTTAAACCTAATTAACAGGACATAGACTTAACTCAAACATAACCAACCTACTCTAATGTATTCTGATCTTAACCTAAAATCTTAAAATTAGACTAAAAAATTAACAAGTTATAAACTTTCCTAACTATAACCAAACCTAACCTAACCTAATCTAATCTTGACCTTAAAACACAATATTATAACCTAAAACAAAACCAAAACTAATCAACAACTCAAAATTTACCCAATCTAATCTTAACCTAAAAAAAAGTAATTATAACCTAAAAATCAACCTAATTAATAGGGTATATCCTTTAACTAACTTTGCATGAGCTTAAACTACTGTATTACGTATTACCTATTTGGTATTGCTAACATTGGGTCTAGAATTGTTTCGTTTTTATTTTGGTCAAATGTATACTGAAAAATGATAATTTTCGAGCCTCTTGTTATTGTTATGTATTTTTTATTTAAATTATTTTGATTCCACAAAATGATTTTAGTTTCGATGTTTCTAGTTTGGTTTTTTTTGTGGGATATTATCAGTATGTTTCTGGGCACAGGAAAGAGAGCACATATTTCACTGCCTCATGAATCATAGATGAGTTTTTATACTTCCTACTGGTTTCTCTCTATTTAGATTTAGTTTTTCTCGTTTTTTTTTTTTTTTTTTCTAGGAGTCAATCTTTTTACGTTTAAAATTTAAAACATGTGGCGATTACTATAGTAATAATCGTTTAGACCATTATTTTTAAAATAGATTAGCTTTTATTATTATTTTCTTTTGTTTAATTACAAAATATCAAGCATATTATCTACGCATTCTCAGTCAATCACCAGTTAGCGCTTATCTCTGTACTAAAACAGATGTTAATATTAATAACTTGATTCATCGTTCTCTTTCCTGGAAATAAACAGGTGTTAGGTCTGATAAGAATTCTAATCACATTATAAAATTAGTTTTGTCCATATTGTGAAAATACCTAACATAAAAATCAATTTTAATTCCAATAAAAACTAAAAGTAAACTTTTCATTAAATTATAACTTCTTTGTTTAGTAGCCACTGTTTTGTATTTGTTAAATTTTTATTTTACTTGTTCTAAATTTTTATAACAAATACTTTTTGAGATTTTTGTTCAATTATAGTGATTTAGTTCCACTATTTAGCGATGTTTTAAAAACAAGTATTTAATGGGTAATTTCATCCAATTTGATTGAGTTTCAATAGATCATTTTACGTAATATCAATTATTATCATTTTCAATGTACGAGATTATAATTAATATATTTTAATGATTAATTACTAGAGGTTGTTATATATTAATTACTTTTTATTCATGGATTAAAAAATTCAGTCTTAATTACAAATAGGTAATGAGTTTAATGAAGGGTGGTTTGAGTTTTGTCATTAAGCTATGCGAGCTCTTCCTGGTAGCCAATTATAGAACTAATGTTATATTCAATTTATTAATTTGATATTTTTTCAATATAAACTATTATATTATCTTATTGCTAAACAAACTTTATTGAATCTTACACACATTAATATAACGAAAAACGATATTGTATAATTTAAAATCTGAAATGAAAACGTTTAAAATTTTATTTGATTCAAACCGCCACTA
>KZ651635.1:279693-296749 GCA_001010745.2 Gerris buenoi
GACGGTTAATAATACTGAAAGTATACATATAGGTTTTTGACTTATAGCATTATATATATATATATATACCTATATGATTGTGACCATGAAAAGCTATCAAACGTGGGAATTTTTCATTTCCTTACCTTTTATATGAAGAAGCATTAATCTTATGATGAAAAATTATGTTATTTTTATTATATCTACTTTAAAAATTCATAATAATTATGTGGGACAAAATAGTATGTAAAAATATTATCATTGATTCATTACAAAAATCAACCGATTACTCTTTTCGAAATAAACATTATAAACATTATAGTATTCGTAGTAAAATATATACCGTAAGTAAATATACACTGATATTCGAGTCAGCATTGCTTTTAATCTTAATATTAAAGGAGAAATATAAGATAATAAAATTTGACTATCGGTTTCCATTTATGTTAGTCTTGAGTAGTTCTTATTATTCCCACTAGGGTTAAATATATTTATTTTTTATTTGTGAAAGTTGGTTGTTTAAATCTGAATTATATTGCGACTGTTTTATTGAAGAAGATAATTTGTTTTGTTTCATACCAAAACTGTGATACTAGAATCTACAGGCAAAAAGATAATGTAGAACTAGAATTATCTTCTTACTTCTTAGTAAACAAATAATATAATAAAAGAACAGAATGTATTTACTTTTGAATTAAAAACTATTTTTTCAAAGTTAAAAATGAATACTCACAGATCAAACACCTGTTTTGAAAAGTCCTTTTTGTAAAGGTTAGTACTTAAGGGTTATATAGGTTAAGTTGTTATTAGTTCAGTTTATATCCGCCTGGGTAAACAATTATTTCTTTAATGTTTACAGTGTAGCCACTATATGCCTTCCTACTGTTACTTATTAACCCATTTCTAATTAAAGACCTCACGCAACATCCTATTTATACACTTGTATTTGTTGATTAATCATTATATTATTCGAATGAGAAATGAAGTTTATTTGTACCTTTTTTATATTTGCTTCATATAAATAGTTTGCTTATACATTTCATGAAGAAATAATTTGGGGTTATTGCAACACTATTATTTATTCGTTACGTGAAAAAAATAATCATTTCTTTGATTTCCCTTTTTCTTGAGAATTGAGAAGTTATGTTGTTATCTTCTTTCTGACATTGTCTTACTCAAATTAAACAATATTTTTTTGTCCAAGAAACGACTATGACTTCATTCATCTTGTAAACACTTTTGTGTAGATTGGCATCATTTGTAACATTTAATTTCGAATTCAGTTCAGTTCAATTTGTACCTTAATAAGGCGTAACTCGCGTTCGTTATTGATTTTACATACTCTCACTTAAAGTTAGCGTGAGTAAGTTTGATAGTTTAAACTGATTAAGTTCATTTAATCATTTATTCAGTAGCTGTATGTTTTACATTAGATAGATTAGATACATTGGATAGATCATGCCCTTTATAATTGAATACGTAACTTTTATCCACTTGTAATTATATTTTGGTACTTCAAAATGAAAATTTTACTGATATCTTATGTACATATATTTTGATAAATTGATGTTTAATTTTGATTGCTATTAAAATTATTACAAAAATGTGATTTTTCATCTTTCTCTGGTTTCTATTTTGAAATTGTTATTGAAAAAAAATTGAAATTATTTGGCATAATTTTAGAGAGTAATGGCTTTTATATTTCTACGGTAAGTAAAAAATTAAAAATATTAAAATTAATTTTGTTCCTTGCAGTTTTTAAATTCTTGATTAAAATGGCTCTCTTTTGTTATAATATGTCGAATTTCAACCCCTTCTTAGGTTTTCCATAGACCCTTCTTAGGTCTTCCTTCAAGCTGAATATTGAAACTTAAATTGAATTAGTATAATGTATAGTTAGTAGTATAGTTAGTATAATGCTAGTTATCCATTTTTTCATAAATTTAATAAAATTCTTGATATCTATAAAGATTAAAAACATTTATTAATAGCAGGATTAGACTATAAAGTCAATGAGAAATTGTGCGTGCTGCTAAATTAAATAAAATAATTAAATTTTAGCAATAAAATCAGAATTGTTGTTGTGAATTGTGAAAAATCAGAAAATTGTGTAACAGGTAATATGGTTAAAGGTGCTATTAACAATACCTAAAACTGATAAAATTTTACAACACCTACATCTTCAAAATTACCCATCTAATTATAACAAAATTTGAACAGTTTTGTCGAAATTAGTCCGCATATAGGCTCACATATTTATATTAGTTATAATCACTTAAATCACTCATTGTTATTCACTAAAAACTCGATATAAATATTTACTTCAATTAAACAACACAGTGAATTAGTTTTTTTTTTACTTTTCCTCACTACTAATAGTAGGAAAAGTATTGTTTTCACCAAAAAGTTTTTTTTTTTTCGAGATTTCAACGGAATTATCAGTTTTAGGTGTTTTAAAGACCTCCTAAGTGGTTTTCAGCATGACGTATGTATGTGTGTATGTGTGTGTGTGTGTGTGTGTGTGTGTATGTATGTGTGTTATCATCGTAGCGCCCAAGGTATTTAACCTCGAGAGTTGAAACTTGACAGAAAAATCAGTCCTAACCTGTAGTTGTGCCGCCCGGAAAATCAACTTTTTCCGCCATCTTGAACCCAGTTTGCTTAGTCAGCAAAAAATTTTAAAAATCGTAATAAATCGAAAATGGTCCTGATCGAAATGAAATTTAGCACGAATGTACCTCTCTTTATGACAAACAAGCCCGCCAAATTTCATTTTGATATTGGCCGCCATTTTGAAGTTATNAAATATGGCGGGCGACTAAAAAAAAGTTGATAGATACTATGACATGTTATACATTCATTTAAAGGTCTTGAAATGTAGAAAAAGAATATGCAACTATTAATATTTTACACTTAATAATTTCAACCTAATCGTACAAGAAACCGACGATTATCGCCTCACGTACTTACGTGAAACGCCTCATTTTACACCCAGCAAATCCAAAACAATCCCTAATAAACCCTTTTATATATGCAGTCTGACCTCCATATAACGAAACTAATGGTTCCAGAAAAAAAAAAAATGTATAGAAATTTCGTTAAATAGAATTTCTTTTACTATAGAAAAAACTTTACATAGAGAAATCATGCAAATCTTCGACTTTCTTCCTTAGCAAGTTGAATATATTTTATGTTGGCAATACCTATATAAAATTCCGAAATTTTCTTTAAATTACCACTTTTTAATGTTTTTTTGTCTTTTTCTGTTGCAGTTTATTCGAGAATGAGATCATGTCATATGTACCGGCCGCGGCCGCGGCTTCAAGTGCGGCCGCAGCCGCCGCTTCAACCGCGTCTAATTCGCCTCAAGCCTCGCCGGGTATGGCGCGGGCAGCCAGGGCACCTTCACCATACAGGAGAGACTTCGAGGCTAAACTTAGAAACTTTTACAGAAAACTCGAGTCCAAAGCTTACGGACAAGGACCCGGAAAACTTAAGTAAGTCCCTATCTTTATAATATTGTCTAAAAACTTCTAATCTTTTTAGATAAAATAAAGATATTATTTAAGGACTTTAATCTCTTTTTATGCTGTTAAAAGTGATATAAACCAGCCTTCATTGTTAGCTATTGTCGTTTAATGGAAAAAAATTGGTCTTGTTTTAGTTTAATACATCTTAAAAATAATTTATCTTTAAAAAAAAAAAATCTCGGTTAAAATAATCCAATTTTATTAACACGTGTAAACCTCGTAAAAATCTCAGTTGAGCAAAACCCACTGTCAATAAACAGATTAAAAATTTACAAAATATTTCCTCTACTCCCTTTTATTGTTTGTCTTTAATTTATTATAAATATTTTTTAATTTTAAAATTACAGGTTTGAGGAGAAAACGGATATTTTAAATTAAAAAAAAACCAATTACATCTTACAAAGAAAGAAAAATAATTCGTTTAAGACAAACTCATATATTAATATCATATTGTGGTGTTTTTATTATAGTTAATTTTGTTCAGTTTTCTCTTATAATCTCCTTGATTATAATTATATAAGCGTTATATCTTCCTTTTGTTTGTAGATAATCAAGTGTGTTATTATTTTCATAATTATTTTTTATCAAGATGTTTATTTTGCGGTGTTTTCTTAAAACGGGCTGTTAATTTTGTTTTACGGTCTTTGTGTACGGCCTTTGTTTTACGGTCTTTTTGTGGTCTCTGTGTGTTGTCGGACTTGATCTCTACTATCAGAGACAGTATGAAACATCATGATTTTATCTTTTCTGTTTATTGATAATCTTCAACTAAAAATAAACAACTCAAATTTTATGAGTGATAACATAATTTATTGTAGGTAGGTTATGGTATAAAACAGCGATAGAAGTTTAAGTGACTTGTTAAAGAAAAAAACAAAAAAAAACAAAAAAAAACGAGTACGATTAATATTTATTTCAAGTTTCTGCACGAAGTACGAAAACCTTATATAGCAGCACTGTCTGTCTGTCTGTTCGTTGGCATGTTTCAATTCATAAACTACTAATGCTAGGAACATGGAATTCGGTCCACAACGGGTGCATCTCGGCATTTGTGACAACTGAACACTTTTTGGAGTTTTCACACTTAATATTTCCAAGATGGCGGCAAATATGGCGGGCGACTAAAAAAAAGTTGATAGATACTATGACATGTTATACATTCATTTAAAGGTCTTGAAATGTAGAAAAAGAATATGCAACTATTAATATTTTACACTTAATAATTTCAACCTAATCGTACAAGAAACCGACGATTATCGCCTCACGTACTTACGTGAAACGCCTCATTTTACACCCAGCAAATCCAAAACAATCCCTAATAAACCCTTTTATATATGCAGTCTGACCTCCATATAACGAAACTAATGGTTCCAGAAAAAAAAAAAATGTATAGAAATTTCGTTAAATAGAATTTCTTTTACTATAGAAAAAACTTTACATAGAGAAATCATGCAAATCTTCGACTTTCTTCCTTAGCAAGTTGAATATATTTTATGTTGGCAATACCTATATAAAATTCCGAAATTTTCTTTAAATTACCACTTTTTAATGTTTTTTTGTCTTTTTCTGTTGCAGTTTATTCGAGAATGAGATCATGTCATATGTACCGGCCGCGGCCGCGGCTTCAAGTGCGGCCGCAGCCGCCGCTTCAACCGCGTCTAATTCGCCTCAAGCCTCGCCGGGTATGGCACGGGCAGCCAGGGCACCTTCACCATACAGGAGAGACTTCGAGGCTAAACTTAGAAACTTTTACAGAAAACTCGAGTCCAAAGCATACGGACAAGGACCCGGAAAACTTAAGTAAGTCCCTATCTTTATGATATGGTTTTAAAAACTTATAATCTTTTTAGATAAAATAATGATATTATTTAAGGACTTTAATCTATTTTTATGGAATTCATTTCTTAAAAATATTAATATTGTTTATTTGTAAAGAGCGATAGGGTGTTGAAATTTTAAGTTCTAACTTAAAACGGGATGTTACAAATGAATATGCGATAAAATACTATTTATACTTTGACTATATTTATACTTTGACTCGCTTTAAAGAAACAATATTTCACACAAGTAGCTAAACTATATTGGAAAAATATGCGTTAAATCTATCACTCTATAAACTTAAAACTTAGTACCTTAAAACTGCGTTATGGTTCAGAGGCATAGCATAAAAACAAAAATTCGCGATCTCACAGTCGTTGAAGGCAACGTTCCAATTCAGTGGCTAACTTCTTGAACATAACATTTACCTTTGATATATTTGAAGACCGACGTTTCGCTCCCCCTGTTGGTAGCATCTTCAGAGATATACTGATCATCGGGATGTTTCTATTGTAACTTGTAGAACCATCACTTACCTCAACTCTTGAGGAAGTTAACATGTAGAACCATCACTTACCTCAACTCTTGAGGAAGTTAACTTGTAGAACCATCACTTACCTCAACTCTTGAGGAAGTTAACTTGTAGAACCATCACTTACCTCAACTCTTGAGGAAGTTAACNAACTAATGGTTCCAGAAAAAAAAAAAATGTATAGAAATTTCGTTAAATAGAATTTCTTTTACTATAGAAAAAACTTTACATAGAGAAATCATGCAAATCTTCGACTTTCTTCCTTAGCAAGTTGAATATATTTTATGTTGGCAATACCTATATAAAATTCCGAAATTTTCTTTAAATTACCACTTTTTAATGTTTTTTTGTCTTTTTCTGTTGCAGTTTATTCGAGAATGAGATCATGTCATATGTACCGGCCGCGGCCGCGGCTTCAAGTGCGGCCGCAGCCGCCGCTTCAACCGCGTCTAATTCGCCTCAAGCCTCGCCGGGTATGGCGCGGGCAGCCAGGGCACCTTCACCATACAGGAGAGACTTCGAGGCTAAACTTAGAAACTTTTACAGAAAACTCGAGTCCAAAGCATACGGACAAGGACCCGGAAAACTTAAGTAAGTCCCTATCTTTATGATATGGTTTTAAAAACTTATAATCTTTTTAGATAAAATAATGATATTATTTAAGGACTTTAATCTATTTTTATGGAATTCATTTCTTAAAAATATTAATATTGTTTATTTGTAAAGAGCGATAGGGTGTTGAAATTTTAAGTTCTAACTTAAAACGGGATGTTACAAATGAATATGCGATAAAATACTATTTATACTTTGACTATATTTATACTTTGACTCGCTTTAAAGAAACAATATTTCACACAAGTAGCTAAACTATATTGGAAAAATATGCGTTAAATCTATCACTCTATAAACTTAAAACTTAGTACCTTAAAACTGCGTTATGGTTCAGAGGAATAGCTCAAAAACAAAAGCTAAACTTTCGCGATCTCACAGTCGTTAAAGGCAACGAACCGATTCCATGATTAACTTCTTTAACACATAACATTATTACCTTTGATATATGTGAAGACCGAAGTTTCGCTCCCTTTGTTGGTAGCATCTTCAGAGATACTGATCATCGGGATGTTTCTATTGTAACTTGTAGAACCATCACTTACCTCAACTCTTGAGGAAGTTAACTTGTAGAACCATCACTTACCTCAACTCTTGAGGAAGCATTTTGGGGTGAATCCTTAATGACGCGTTGTTAGACCATAGATTGTTGTGAAGATCGTGTTTTCCTTGCAACATATTGTTGCATGTGAACCGCTAAATAACCCTGAAGTATAGTTTCCCTCCAGATCCAAATTGATCTCATCCTGATCTTCACTGTCTATTTAAACCCTTTTGTAAAAGATCCTAAACTGGCACCTCCATTGTGTGAGAATTTGAATGGAGCAGTCTTCTAATTTTCTTTATTCCCATACAATTCTTTCTTATTGACCACATATTGTGGTTGGGTTTCTTAAACTCTCTCATATTATCATCCATTATCTATGTAAATAGTGACCATATAATCATATTTTATAAATAGTTAAACCCTTTTTACCCATTATAACATATGTTTCTTATACCTGTTTATGCTAACATATGGTTTTGTAAATATTCTTACCTGTTATGGTTTATCTAAGGATTTTTATAATTGCGTCATTAGGCTTACCTTGGGCAGGATCTTTTTTATTATTATTATTGGTTGCGTCCTTTAATAATCATCCCTTATTTTAATATCAGTGTTGATTCCGATGTTTATAAACTTTTGTATTTTGTACTTCCTTTCTTTTTTAATTGGATAGTTATTAATTAGTATTTTATCATGATCGTGAGTTTTTTGTTGGTGGAGAAAAGTGGGATTTTCAATCTGATCAAATTAGTAACGAATTAAGATCAATTTTGACCCTTTTTCGGACTTTAAACTCGCCATCTGGTTTTGGAATTTTCGTGGTTACAAGATCTTTTTGAGAGAATTTGAGTGTATGCATTTCCTTATTGAATTTGGAAACAGAATCAAATGGAGAAAAATGTGTCTTGTATTTTGGCCTTTGGAATCAAAGTACATATAGCATAAACAATAATAGGAAATAGGTTTTTATTTAATAATTATGTATTTTTTTCTAAAAACTTACCATAACTGTATTTCTGAGTTTGACCTGTAGAAATGGTGAAATTTTCCTTATTATTGATGTCTAAAATTCCTAACATATCTTCAATTCGCTTGCTGAAGCTATTCGTAATTGCTATGATCATGATCAATATCGATGTAAGGTATTAAGGAGAAGCAAGTGAAAAACCATTAACATGGCTGAATTTCTTGCAGATTTTCAATTATTTCTGCTGACACCTGCTGCGTCCTAGTTCCTCCTGATTTTCTACTCTTTACCATTGGATATTAATTCTAGTTTCCACCTTATCAAAGCTGGGAGAAGAGATATAGTTTCCCACACCTTACTCCTGCCTTCATTTCACTGCCTGATTTTCAAAGAAATAACACCCATCTTAAAATATTGATTGAAAGCAACACCTTGCCACATCCTGATCTAGTTATCTGTATTTACCTTTCTACCCCATTTATATTAATTTCTTTTGTTTTTTTGTCCTCGCAGGTTACAGATGAGACGAGAACACCTACTTGAGGATGCCTTCAACAAGATAATGTCCGCGTCTAAGAAGGAACTGCAGAAGTGCAAACTGTACGTTCAGTTTGATCACGAGGAAGGTCTCGACTACGGCGGTCCATCAAGAGAATTCTTTTTCCTTCTATCGAGGGAGTTGTTCAACCCGTACTATGGACTGTTTGAATATTCCGCTAACGATACTTACACAGTTCAGATATCTCCTATGTCTGCATTTGTCGATAATCATCATGATTGGTAAGCATTTAAAAAGAAAAAAAATACTATTTATGAATTTGATACTTAAGCATCTGTTTTATTGTAAATGACTTATTTCATTCTTCTTTTCATTTAGTTGGAAACCTTAAATCAATGATAACATTAATCTTTTCTTTCTAAATGATGGTGATTTTTGCTAGAATGCTTAATGCTCATGATATACTCTGTTTATACATCGATAAAAGTTTGTAGGCAGCATTTTTTTCAATATCATATTATTATTATTTTCAGGTTTAGATTTTGTGGTCGTGTTCTGGGGCTGGCCCTCGTACACCAATACCTCCTCGATGCTTTCTTCACTAGACCATTCTACAAGGCTTTACTCAGGCTGTAAGTTTCTTTTATTTTTGGAATTTACTGTATAGAATATTGTTAGAAAAAATAAGATCAGTGTGTCTGAGAGGTTTAAGATACATCTTAAGTGATGTCCAAACATCAACTAAATCTGGGTTTAATTTTCAGATAATTGAGACTTACCTCCACTATAAAATTTTCTCTACCAACAATGCAAATATTAGATAATTATAAGACAGAATTTTAATATTTTGTGTTCTTTTTTAGGCCTGTATCACTTAGTGATGTGGAATCCCTTGATCAAGAATTTCATCAGTCGTTACTCTGGATTAAGGAGCATGATATCACATCGCAAACACTTGACCTATCCTTCTCCGTTACAGAAGAAGTATTCGGTCAACCAGTGGAAAAAGAATTGAAACCGGGAGGCAGAAATATCCCTGTCACAGAAAAGAATAAAAAGGTTTGTATTTGCTTATTATATTTTATATTTCAAACAATTGATAAGAATGATTTAAGAAGTTGGGGGATGGATTCGGAGAGGTTTGAAGTGCTCTTCACTGAATCTAGGTCTAAACACTTACAATTACCGGTACTTTTTTTTAGATTGTTACTCCCCTAATGTTTTTTTTTTTTTAGATTATAAATGACTTTGACTAAATAACTATTAAGAAAAAGGGATGCTTAGTCTAATCTACTTTGGGACAAAGGAATATCAGCCTTCTGTTTTTATAGGGGAGTAACAGTCTAAAGAAGAACATTCCGTACACCTTCTTCAGATTGTTACTCCCTTCTGTTTTCTTTATAAGGGGAGTAAAACTCTAAAGAAGTGCCCAATTACCTTGGTGTGAATACATAAAATTTATAACATACCCACTACTCATTTACCATCATTTGCCAACACCCTTGGTTGTTGAGCTATTTGGTGGCGCTCTGACAAGTACATGGTGCTTTCAATATGGGATTAAACTAAGAAGTTGTTGTTTTCAACAAGTAGACATGTAATGGAAAGTGGAAATGCATTTCTTCTCTGCACTTGACACTCTGAAATGTGAACCCTAATCCAGTCAAATTAAACTTTAGATGTGTAAGGTGGTTTATATTTTTTACACTGTTAAGACCTAATGCTGTTGTGGTTCAAAATCTATCTATAGATTAAGCTAATTATAATTAATTATAATTTGTATTTCATTGTTATTCGATGTTGTNAAATAACTATTAAGAAAAAGGGATGCTTAGTCTAATCTACTTTGGGCCAAAGAAATATCACACTTCTGTTTTTATAGGGGAGTAACAGTCTAAAGAAGAACATGCCGTACACCTTCTTCAGATTGTTACTCTTCTCTGTTTTCTTTATAAGGGGAGTAAAAATCTAAAGAAGTGCCCAATTACCGTGGTGTGAATACATAAAATTTATAACATACCCACTACTCATTTACCATCATTTGCCAACACCACCCTTGGTTGTTGAGCTATATGGTGGCGCTCTGACAATACATGGTGCTTTCAATATGGGATTTAACTAAGAAGTTGTTGTTTTCAAAAAGTAGACATGTAATGGAAAGTGGAAATGCATTTCTTCTCCGCAATAATTATGTATTTTTTTCTAAAAAGTTACCATAACTGTATTTCTGAGTTTGACCTGTAGAAATGGTGAAATTTTTCTTATTATTGATGTCTAAAATTCCTAAAATATCTTCAATTCATCCTTCGTGTGATGTACTAAAGCTATTCTAAAATTAAATAGAAAATCTTTCCACAATGGCTTTATCGAGGTGAAACCAGCATTCAACTGCTATGATCATTATCGATGTAAGGTATTAAGGAAGAGCAAATAAAAAAACCGTAAGCATGGCTGAATTTCATGCAGATTTTCAATTCTTTCTGCTGACACCTGCTGCGTCCTAGTTCCTCCTGATTTTCTACTCTTTAGCATTGATATTAATTCTAGTTTCCATCACTTACCTCAACTCTCGAGGAAGTTAACTTGTAGAACCATCACTTACCTCAACTCTTGAGGAAGCATTTTTGGATAACCTTCACTTACCTCCTCTTGAGGAAGTTAACTTGTAGAACCATCACTTACCTCATCTCTTGAGGAAGTTAACTTGTAGAACCATCACTTACCTCAACTCTTGAGGAAGCATTTTGGGGTGAATCCTTAATGACGCGTTGTTAGACCATAGATTGTTATGTAGATCGTGTTTCTCTTGCAACATCTTGTTGCATGTGAACCGCTAAATAACCCTGAAGTATAGTTTCCCTCCAGATCCAAATTGATCTCATCCTGANTCATTTACCATCATTTGCCAACACCCTTGGTTGTTGAGCTATTTGGTGGCGCTCTGACAAGTACATGGTGCTTTCAATATGGGATTAAACTAAGAAGTTGTTGTTTTCAACAAGTAGACATGTAATGGAAAGTGGAAATGCATTTCTTCTCTGCACTTGACACTCTGAAATGTGAACCCTAATCCAGTCAAATTAAACTTTAGATGTGTAAGGTGGTTTATATTTTTTACACTGTTAAGACCTAATGCTTTTGTGGTTCAAAATCTATCTATAGATTAAGCTAATTATAATTAATTATAATTTGTATTTCATTGTTATTTGATGTTGTGTTATCAGGAGTACATAGAGAGGGTTGTGAAGTGGAGATTGGAACGTGGAGTCAGTTCTCAAACGGAAAGTTTAGTTCGAGGATTCTACGAAGTAGTTGAACCCAGATTAGTGTCTGTGTTTGATGCTCGGGAGTTAGAACTAGTCATAGCGGGCACTGCTGAAATAGATTTACAAGACTGGAGAATAAACACTGAATATAGATCTGGTAAGATATCAACTATAACTCTTTACATTGCTACTGATCTATTGCTCAAAGACTTGTCGTGCTTTTAGGGTCAGATTCTCAATTTCATCTTTTCCACTAAAATTGAAGATTAAAAAGATCTTTATCAATTATAGTTGTAGTATTATGGATTAAATTTATGGAGTCAAAAAATGTATCAACTTAAATTTACTTAAAAAACAAGAGGAGTTGATGATAAAAACTAAATTACTCTATTAAAATCTAAAATAAACAGAATTTTCCTCATTTATGTAGATAAAAATGTATCTTTTTTGGTCTACTAAATTTTCGAATGTTTATTTATATCTTTTAGTGTGTTCTAGTGGTGTAATTTCTTTTAAGACTCCTTATAAAAATATGTTTAATAATTATACATCTAAAATAAATAATTTATAAAATAATTTCAAGAGAAAAATAACTTTTTATATACTACATTTTTTAATTTTAAATGGGACATGTCAAAACAAATAAAATAACTTGCGGAATTTTTCCGAACTAACTTTCCATACAGCAAAATTTGCTGAAAACGAATTAAATTCTGCTGAAAGATGGCTGGTATTAAAACAAGAAAGCAAGCTAATAAAAACGTAGTAATAAAATTTGACTCTGAAATTAGAAAATTAAGCATTTTAAAAACGCTACTTTTGAATCACTGTCCATTCTTGTAAAAAATTAATTTTAATTTATTGCAATCAAGGTTTAAGGATAAATAATTATTACGGTTCAATTTCCATTAAGGCGAAAAATGTTCCACATTATTGATCAGAGTTAATACATACATAAAAATTGTTTTGATCTATTCATCTTTAAAAGACCTTAAAGCTTGTTATAGGAGAAAGTAAAACAAAATCCTTGGGTTTAGTCATAAGATCTTTTGCATAATTACTAATTATTTTTTTTATCTTATGTTTAATCATTTGTTTATGCATAATAATCTAATGATAAAATATTACTTTTCAGGTTACCATGACAATCATCCAGTGATAGTTTGGTTCTGGAATGCCATCGAAAGGTTTGCCAACGAACAGAGGCTGAGGTTGTTGCAGTTTGTAACGGGGACCTCGAGTGTTCCGTATGAGGGATTCGCAGCGCTACGTGGATCCACTGGACCCAGGAAGTTCTGCATCGAAAAGTGGGGCAAACCGAATAGTCTTCCTCGGTAAGCACTTTTATTTGTGTATAGTTAATTGTTTATAATCAATTGTGTAAAACTTATTGATTTTAGCAACCTCTTGAGATNTTAAAATGGATTTTGTGGCCAAGTGTTCCACTTTGACAACGCCAATTAATTTCTTAATTAAAAGAAACTTATTTTTGACAATGTTTTTGGAAATCGTCTCTTTAATTTTTAATAAGTAGTCCTATAGCATTTTTTTTAGAACTAATATTACACATATTAAACAGCGGATTATTCCTCCCCATATATATATTATTGGCAATTTTCAAAACAAAAGGACGTATTTTTTTTAAAAAAATGAATAGATTATGTAGTACATTTATCATTTGACTAAATTTTTAATAACCAGTCAAAATTACTTAATTTTTTAAAATAACACGTTCATTTTATAAATAAAAAGTAAGCTTACCAAAATGTCAAATGTTATTAATTTTTGTTAAAGGTTCCATGGAATAGAGGTGGTTCCATATGGGATAGTAGGTTTAAAAATATGGGAGATATTCTCTCGCCTTCTAAAAAAATATTAATAGCAAATATGAATAGCAAATTTTGTAAGTGTAGACTTTTTTTAATAATCCTATTTATATATTTTATCTTGTTAAAATAATTAAAAAAAAATTAATTATAATGCAAGATAGATTTTTTAATTACAATAACTGTGGAGCCTTGAAATAAATAAATCCTAGTAATTTTAATTAAATAAAAATACAATATTTGTTTTTGAATAAAGACACTACGTGGATCCACTGGACCCAGGAAGTTCTGCATCGAAAAGTGGGGCAAACCGAATAGTCTTCCTCGGTAAGCACTTTTATTTGTGTATAGTTAATTGTTTATAATCAATTGTGTAAAACTTATTGATTTTAGCAACCTCTTGAGATTCTTTATCATAATTCCTTTGACAATAATAATTGAGATGTTGGGAAGTCTAGGGGTAGAAGATACATAAGTGTTATCATGAGAAAATTTTATTTCAAGTTCAGTCTTTTAGATTTCTGTACGAAGTACAAAAAGAAACCTTATATACCAGCTCTGTCTGTCTGTCTGTTGGGATGCTTCAATTCATAAACTACTATAGCTAGGAACATGAAATTTAATACATAGGTGCATCTCGTCATTTGTAATAACTGTAAACTTTTTGGAGTTTTTACATGAATTATTTCCAAGATGGCAGCCAGTATGGCGGGCAACTATTAAAATTTCACACTTAATAATTTTAACTTAATCATACAGAAACTGGCGATTATCGCCTCACGTACTTACTTGAAGCGTGCCTTACATGTTTTAAAAACAATCTGGTCACCTCTTCTCTTGCCTAAAGTTTGTTCACACTTCATTTCATGAAGACAGAGCACAGTCAATTCTTTATTGTTTAATTCAGTTTTATATTACTTTATATTATATTCAGTAAAAGCTATTTCACTCTTTTCTTTTTTTATAACGTATTAATTAATTACTCCTCCTGATGACACTTTGTACAAATTATAAGAAATATAAAGGGGACAACAAAGCAAATACTCTCTCTCGTGTCCCCAGAATGTTGAAACCTATATGGAACTAACAATAGGCTAATTATGACCGACCAACCAAATTTCAATAATATCGGACAAGTAGTTGTAAGGTATGTTAGTTTGCAAAAATTGAGCGATAGACCAACAGACAGACACAGAAACGGATTTGTGTCTTGGAATTTTTTAAATCAGAGGCCTAAAAATTAAGCAAGAAAAAAAGATCAATAATGTTTTATTGTACACAAAATAATAACAGTTTAATACCCCTCGATAAGTATTTTAACTCTAGATAATTACAAAACATGAAAAGAAACAAGTAAAATAGAAAAAAAAAATATATATATTTACCTCAACAAGAACATCTACAAGTTTTTTCTTCTGTTTAAACAAAACATTGCAAGCACCAAGAATATAGCCGTTTACATTTTGGTCTGACAACATGTCCATGTAAGGCAAAGATAGATACGGAAGGCACATATATCCCTGGAAAAAATTGACCACAAATTGAAAATTAGAATAATATAAAATAACAGTTGATAAAATAAACCAAGCTGGACCTAGTTAATTGTTTTGATGTATTTTTGTGAAATGTATTTATGATGTAGAACTAAGCCTAAAAATTCAAATGTTAATGAAAGGTTTTACTCATTGTCTAATTGGTCCCTTATCCAACACTATATTTGACTAATTCTTTTGAACTAATTATGGCAGTGTTTTCCAACAGGTATGCTGTGGCACATGTGCCGTGAGGCCGAGTCTAGGAAATTTCATGGAAAGCCTTGATAACCCTTGAAAAATACCGCACCTTGATAAGGTAACTCAAATAAATTCTTACAACTTTTTTTTGTAATTTATTTTGATATATTTTTAAAATATAATTTTATGTTTAATTCTGTGATACTGNTGGGAGATATTCTCTCGCCTTCTAAAAAAATATTAATAGCAAATATGAATAGCAAATTTTGTAAGTGTAGACTTTTTTTAATAATCCTATTTATATATTTTATCTTGTTAAAATAATTAAAAAAAATTAATTATAATGCAAGATAGATTTTTTAATTACAATAACTGTGGAGCCTTGAAATAAATAAATCCTAGTAATTTTAATTAAATAAAAATACAATATTTGTTTTTGAATAAAGACAAAGTTTAATTAATAAATAAAAGGAATATTTTGTAAAAAAAAAATGATACATTTTGTTTAATATTTCCAAGCACTTTTAGTGTAGAATTCTTTGATATGACAAAATTTAAATAATTTTTTGACTTTAGTTCTAATATATAGAATAGTTGTTTACAATTTACTTTTTATTTGTGTATTCCAATTAGTAAAATAGGATGTAAAAGAACAATTTTAAACATCCTAATTGTCTCGAAAAATATTTAAAAGCTTAAAAAAAAGCTTTTTTTTAGAGGTGTTTTATTAAAGTTCTGCTTTTGATTTTTTCGGGTAATTTTGTGCCTTATTTTGAGGCATATTTAAGCCTGTTAAATGTTCCCCTCACTTGTACTTTTATTCAATCACAGCTGAACTAGTTACAGAAAAAATAAAATCAACCACAGGCTATTAATTCCCATATTAAAGTAAAATGTACCTTGTAAGCAACTTAATTCTATCATAGATCTACAATTTTAATACTATAATATATATTTAACTCGTGTCTAAAAAAAGGTAACCTATTAGCGAAAGAATTGAATTAAAATAAACAAATAACGCTTATATAAATGTATAATAAAAATTGACATGAGTTATAAAATTTTAATGTTAAGCTGCAACTTGTGATACGTATTTAAACATTATTTTTTAAATAACCAATTTTAAGAATTAAGATTATCTAAAGGACGAAAAAATATGTTTTTATTGATTATCAAAACAAATCTTTAAAGTATTCAAAGACTCTGTCTCGCCTTTTGTATAAAATACCTTTATTTATTTCATCGAAGCAGCTTTCAGCCTTTTTAAGGTCCATCATCAGTGCCTATTACAGAAAAACTAGAGTTAGGTACGCCCATAAGGCTCTTGTTGTTCTCCGACATAATCTATAAACACCATTCTTATATTTATTTATTAATGTAACTAGTGGAGAGACAGCTTCTTTGAATGCTCTTAATGTGATCTTTATCGATACACCAATTTCTGTCGAAAAAATAATTGTTCTTAGTCTACGATGGTAAAATAAATTTGAGCTTATTTACTAGAGAATCGTTACATGCTATAAAACGATAGGAAAAAATAATAAATATTTATTTTATTTTTGTTGTTGTATTGACATAAAAATTGTTAAATATTCCAAGCTAGTTATTTAAAATAAATTATTTGACTAAATTGTAGAGTTGAATTCCAAAATACGTCTTATGTAAAAAATTAACAAATTTTTTAGTGCTTTACACACAAAAAAGCATAAAATACAAAATTAGTTCTTTTTTTTTTTTTTTTTTTTTTAAA
>KZ651635.1:306371-329952 GCA_001010745.2 Gerris buenoi
TAAAAAAACAATACTTTTCCTACTATTAGTAGTGAGGAAAAGTAAAAATAAAATAAATATATATATTTTAGAGTGGTAATTAAAAAAATATCGCTAAAAATGGAGACCTCGGCTTCGCCTCTGCAGTAAATTTGTTTAGCCTATCCTTGTCTTCGGCTTTGAACTAAAACTTATAAAACTTGTCAGCAAAATTCCATTTTGTTGCCTAGTAACATAAATAACTATTCTTTCTACTCTATTGAAACGTTAGTTTTTTACATGTGACTATGTTCAACTAGCTGTGCATAAAAGCCGCTACTCTGAGAGAGCTGTATATGTGTTCCTTGTTCTATAACTCTACCATGTTGGATAACTACTATAAGATCAGCATTCCTGATTGTAGATAGTCTATGTGCTATAATTATACAAGTTCTGCCTGCTCGAGCTTTATCCAAAGCTTCTTGTACCACCTGAAATATTAAACCAGTTATTAAAACATTTAAATTTCAACATGGTCTAGTCTAGTCTAGGTATTATTTGGGAGTATAATAAAAGTGAACTGGTTTGATGTGGCATAATTATATGTGTGTGTTAGGGTTATGTACAGTGTAAAACTGCAGAGCTGGGATCAGACTTTTTGTACTCTACGTCAGGGCTTAGTCTGATAACTGGTGGGGATATCTCATGCTCTTTACACTACCTTCTCAAAAAGAGGAGACAATTTATGAAGTTTATATGTAGCTATTTATTTTAAACAAAATAAAAGCTTATCACAGTTAAAATTAGCAATAAATTTGTCAATTTTGAAACCCTAACTTAGTTTAAGTTCACCCAAATATGTAGAAAATAATAGATTTGAAAGATGTAATCCAGATGTTACCATATTTTCCCATGTGTGGTTGTAGTTTCTATGATTCACAAAATTCATTGATGGACTTGTGGTCTTAATTATTTGTTTAATTTTTTTTATAAGGGTGTTTTAACAATTTGGTCATAATCCCCCATAACTTTTAGTCTTTTATTACTCTCTAAAAAAACCGTTATCCACAAAATAGTATAGCGTCTGCCTGATTTGCTTTATGTGCTTTACAGTTTTCTTTACCTTAAGTGGTGTCAAATCTCTTCCTCTGCAACTGACCATGTTACTATATGATTTTTTTTTTTTTTTTTTTTTTTTTTTAAGTTGAACCAAGCAAAATCTTGAAATCCACAACATTAGCTTAAGTAAGAGAAGGAGGAACTTTTAAAAGACTACTGGACACTCCACAACAAAATTTCAAATATTCAACCAACTACTTCAGATAAACAGACCTTTTGCCTTGATATACCAGGCCATAAATTTTGGCGACGAGTAACATATGCTGTTATTATCCACCCCATTCAACCAATGACCTGTTAAAAGTATATGAGATTGAGGGGTCACTGTGTTTAGAGAAATATAATTTTTTATTGAACCTTTTCACTTTCAGTATCGAGGGCTGATGTTGCTTCGTCAAGTAGAAGTATTTTAGGTTTTCTTAGGATGGCTCTTGCTATGGCTATCCTCTGCTTCTGACCACCAGATAGTTGAGCTCCCATATCTCCTACTTCTGTATCGTAACCCTAGAACATAAATAAATAAGGAAGTGAGGGAATGAGGAAGAAAGAAAGATCAAAGGTGAAAAGCATAATAATCTTTTTTTGAAGTTTTATTATAGAATAAGCAACAAAATGCATTTTTTTAGTGTTGTATCTTGTGCATCAAGGTGTTAACCTGCTGCTTAAAGTTATTAATTAAAATTTTTTAACCTGAGGAAGAGCTGCTATGAACTGATGGATGTTGGCTGTTTTTGCAGCTTCTATTAT
Organism: Gerris buenoi; assembly: GCA_001010745.2. NCBI lineage: Eukaryota > Metazoa > Arthropoda > Insecta > Hemiptera > Gerridae > Gerris > Gerris buenoi. The sequence continues at coordinate 308,196 of KZ651635.1, forward strand.
CTGCTCAAGGGTTACGGTATCAGGGTTTAAGGCACCATAAGCAATGTTCTCTTTTATAGACGTAGCAAGAAGTACAGGCTCCTGTGTCACCACACCAAGGTGCTGCCTCAACCATTTCACATTCATTTCAGCAATGTCAATCCCATCTAGCAACTAGATAGAAACATGAAGTTAGATATGAAGAAAAAAGACCCTGGGGAAGAAGAAGAAATACAGTAATAGAGAATATCTCATCCACCCTGGGCGGGAGAGGAATGTCTCTTCACCAAGGATCGACAGGTGTGGAAATCCTTTTGGTCATCCTCGTTACAGAACAGTAGAAGAGGAGCTGACTCTGTCACTAAGTACAATAGATGCAGGAAATGAAATATACAGTAACATTGAATTCTTCTTGTATATCCATTCTGTTCGATTAAGTAAATTGAAAATTTATCCTTCGACTATGTTTGTATTAGCCACTTGACCCCTGGAAAGAGGTCAAGGACTTGGCCCAAAATAGAGTATTACGGAAAAGCTTCAAAGAGGCCCTATGCACCTCCATGGTGTAACATGAAATAAATAAGTATTTTAAATGAATTATAAGGCTCTCTTAAGCAAGATAAACACATTCCGGCAGGACTTCCAGTTTAGACAGAACTTGAGCTAGAGCATGAACTTTGATTTCATGAAATAAAAATTAATGATAGAGGAGGTAAGATAATAGAGTTGCTTTCCCACAATGTTACTAGCAACTCTACCAGATACTCTAAACTCTACCTGATGCTCTATTCTGCAGAGCATTTTTTCAAGTTTATAAAGTTAGAATTGTTCTTCTGGCACACCTACTCCCTGATCTTAGGAAATCATTTTTATTGCTACAATTTATTTTCTACATTAAAAAAGGTGTAGAAGTCTCTGATCTTCAATAAATATGTCCAAGACCTACGCATAGCTAATAACCATTGACTTAAATAAAAAAAAAAAAATCTAGTAAAAGCTCTGCATAAAATCTATACTTACAATTTTACCCCTAGTGGGCGAGTAGAATCTTTGCAGTAAAGACATAACGGTCGATTTGCCACATCCAGATCTGCCAACGAGTGCTATTGTAGTACCCTGAGGTATCTTAAGATTAATTCCTCTAAGAATTTTTATCTCTTTTCTAGATGGGTAGCGGAACTCAACTCCAACAAATTCAACCTCTCCTTTCACTTCATCCTATCAACATTTTAATAAGTATTTCTAAGATTGATTATTAAATTAATGGAAAAATAGGGGACTCCGCCCTCTACTCACTTCTCTTGTCAACCCCCCAAAAAGCAGCTGCTGCATGGCCACGTCAAGGCACTCTAGAGTGAAGCATTAAAATTGATCACATGTTTCTTTTTAATGATGACAAAAACACACATGCTGTAAAATATCACATAGAAAGTCCTGAGAAGGATTGATTTAGTGATATTTTTTTCCAAGGTGTGTGCATAGCTATGGAATGAGAAGGGAAGTAGGAGAGCGGCTGAGGTAATGGGGGTATGTGCACTACTATCTACTTTCCTTTTCTTGCTGACATTCTAATATACCACTCTCAAGCTCCCCTTTATCCCCCTAACCCCTCTTCTCGGACGAATATATCTCCCTCACTCTGTCTACACATAATTTAGTATATATCACTCTCGCTGAACATATTTGTTTACAAAACTTTTTAATAATATAGATAGATGTTACTGTAATAAAAAAGCACACTAAAGATTAAAATGTTTCAGAAGTAGGTACGTCTCCTAATATAAGGTTCAGCACATTATAAATTCAATGATTTTAAATCAATTAATTAACGTATGCAAATATGTAATATAAGAAAAAAAAAAATATATATATATATAACAAAAACAGTATACAGGCATAAGTCCAGAATCTGAAAGAGCTCCCTTATCAAAGAACTGTTCAATCAACTCGTAGATGAAGGCAATTGATATTTTAGCCTTGTAGAATTCTTGAATGTAACTTGCAGCTTGTCCTAATGAAACTGCACAGTAATTTAGTGCAAAGAATGCTCTGGAAAATATCAGAAACAAGATAGTTAATATGTTTAAAAAAAAAAAATTGAATATATTAATAAATACAATTTTATCTCCAGTAGGGACGAAAAGTAACTTTTCAGGCCATATTTATAGGTAATAATGTGGGTCTTTTCATCAGCGTCTGTAATACAGGAGGAGGGTGGTTCAAGTTCCGGGGCTGGAGTCTATTTTTCTCTGTCTGCCTCCCAGTGTTAATAGTAATTATAATTTGATTTAAATTAATTAATGATTAATAATGCTAATATCCTAGCTTACTTGAATATTTGTGAAGGACGGATCGTTCTATCATGTAGCATAAAGTAAGCGCCTGAAAAAAAGCCGGAAGCATACATGATGTAAAGTAATCCATTTGATACTCCATAAGCAATAGAGTACCAAACAGACTGGCGTTTAGCTTCCCTGCAAATTATCAATACAACAATAATCAGTAAACTGTATACAAAATCTGCTAGAATAATATTGTTTTCTAATTTAATTTTTTTTTCTTTTATCCAGGTTACAACTGTCTAGAAAAGAGCATAGAGTCCTATAGTGGGTGATGTGAGGACTAACTGAGATTTAAAAATTAATCTAAGCATTGCGTGGCTCTATCATTGAAGCTAGCGTATAATAATAGATAAGTATTGAATATTTAAAAATAGATAATCATAAATCATAATGAGTTGATAGATAAAGAGTATGATCGTAGTACAGCGGCTAGTAGTAAGGGAACCACCCTTCAGTCTTACTATTCCTCTAACCACACGTCTCCTTTTCAATGATCTATGTACTTGAGTTTTCAAAGAGAGGAAAATAAATTTTAAAGTAAATAAAAAAGTTTTTACTGTGAGACTAAAGTTTATGAGGTATATATATTTAATTTCTACTTAATGTGTAGAACTTCAGTACATTCCTTGTAAGAAAAATTAACATACTTGTAAGGTAGCTTAAGATTTTCAGAATATTTTTCCAAAAACAGTTTTTCTTTTCCAAGAGCTTGAACTGTTTTTAGACTCCGAATAGCTTCTGATGAAACCTGAAAATGAATAATTAATAATGATATTAATCAATAATTACTCAATAACACTCGAGGTTTTTTGCATTTGGTTGGAAATTGGCCCAAACCGACTGGGATTATCCGAGAAATTAAAAAATAAAAATCTTTTTACACCCCTTAAAAAATTGAAGATGGTAAACACTACAACTTTAAAGTTTTTTGGAGGCTTATTGCAGCTAAATAGTAAGTTGCATCAAAAAGCAAATTGTATCAGTGGTAACTGATTTTAAAATATCTACAGTTTTTTTTTCGTACCTCTATCTGTTCTACATTAAATAGTGTAATTTTTTTTTTTAATTTTTCTTAGAGCTCTTACGGCGTCTGCAATTGTTGACCGATTTAATTTTTGATTGGGGTGGTTAAACCTCACACTAATGCTCTTTAAATCGAGTGTTTATTATATTTTTAAATTGTCCTAGAACTAGAGTTATTGGAGCTTTGGAAACAAAATTATTAAGACATGTCATTGAATTGATAAATAACATAGTAACTAATACCCACAAGAAGATTACATAAGATTATGTATACACATATTATTCCTCAACAGTGCAGCTGCCTATAACAGTTATAGTGATTTTTTGGAATTAAATTGAACGATATTCCTCACTGAATTTCACTCACTAAAGCAAGTTTGCAAGTTCTTGGGAGTACCAACAAGACAATTTTGAGTTTGCCGATAGTGTAAGAAATTAATAATTCAACATACCTGACCAGCGGCATCCATAAGTTTAGAATCTCTTTCCTGATGTTTCTTTATCAGTTGAATTTCTTTTAAGTTTGCTATAGTTATTAAAGGCACAACAATGCAAAGAACTAAGGCAAGTTTCCATAAGCTGATGAAGGCTACAACTAAAGCAGTGACAATAATTGTCATGGCAATAACAACTTGACCAGCACGGCACCCTGCTGCCTGTACAAAACAAAACATAATTTTATAGTTTTTTTTTTTTAATAATTTAATGCACAAAGACAAATTGGCTATTTTTTATTTATTTATTTATTATTATTTTATTTTATTATTATTTTTTTTTTTTGGTATAATGTAATAAAAATATATATTTTTAGTATATTGAGCAGTATACATCCTCAAAATTATACAATTTAAATATTTACTCCCGGAATCAACAAATTCCAGCCAGTTTCTTACTTAACATATCACTTTAAAAGAAGAAAGCCTGAAGTTCAGTTTTCTCTGTTATTTTTAAGAAATATTGAAATGTTTAATTATATCAGTTTATATGTTTATAACAGTCAGCTCTACTCTCTAATTAATCACAAAAATTTCTTCAAGACAGTTAGAGCGGGAAAGCAAAATTTTGCCTTTAGATATCAAAACATGCTTTTTTGGAGGGTATAAAATTGAATGATATCTTGTTAAAAGATTATTTTTTTACCAATATCTTGTCTTAACTAACAGAAACATATCTAGAGTTGACAGACTAAAGTAGAATAGCATATGTCAAAAGTAGCATAGCATAAGTCAAAAGTAGAATAGCATTAAGTAGAATGCAATTGAGCAAGTCAAATTTTCTCAGAACTATAAATACCAGATTTTATAGTTTACATACTTTTGTCTGCTTAATTACTTATTCATACCCTTGGAAAGATAAAAGATAGAATTAACTGCTTATATCCACAAAATGTAGCCATATTTTAAAAAAGATTGATTATTCCAAAGGGCTTTTAAAAAAAAATTGATTTTTTTTATTATTTAAACAATTCAAACTATTTATCTTATATTAGTTGAAGGCTGTATCTATTTGATCCAACTATTATATTTGAGGATAAATATTTAATTTTTGATTTTTCCTTCGGTCTTAATCTATTTGTTCTACTATAACAACCTAATTCTAAAAGCTACGAGTAATAACCAATATTATAAACTAAAAGAATAAATAATGTATTAATTAACTGTTTTAATTAGCGGTGGATCTCTTGATAATGATGTGATAAGTTTTCCCGGTGAATGATCAGGATGATCGTACCAACTAGATTGCTGACTTAACAGACTCCTGAAGGCTGATTCTCTTAGTTTTATGATGATCTTCTCAGTTAGGATGCTGAAGCAGATTACTTGAGTATAAACTCCTAATCCAATTAGAGCGGAAGTTAACAGGAAAATGCATGTCCAGTAAGTAACAGCTAAGTCGTACTTATCTCCTTTAAGCATAAATGTCTAACAACAAAATATACAATTAATTATAATCGATGATAAGGTGATTGCTTCAAATTAGTAGTATAAAATTAAGAAGGAGACTTATCATCAGAACTTGATGAATCTGGATTTTAATGAACCATTTGGAGCCAGTGTGACCATGTGGATTAAATTACTTACCAAGTTTGCTCAGCCATCCATGAGTCAAGGGTGGCATGAGGTCATGGGTTCAATTCTGCGCCAAGATGCTCTGACTTATATGGCTCCTAATTATCACATCATACTTACTTTGGTGGTACATTGGACAGAGATATGACGTGTAAAGTGGCTGGAACTCTCTACTAAATGATCTAACTGTTCTAAGATTCTGCCGTTGACCACTAGATCTACCATGCTCCAGTCCATCCTCAGTCAACCAATCCTCCAATCTACCATCCTACAGTTTATCCTCATTTCTTTTGTTTTTTCTGTGTTTATCTTCAACCCAACTTTCCTACCTTAGAAAGCATCTAATCACTTTGAGATCCTTTAATTTCATCAGTTGGCAATGGCAACTGAATGGCGATTGTTTAAGACATTCATGGCGGACCATGTTCCCTAAAAGTGGTGCTGGTCGGGTCAATGGGGCGGGCCATGTTCCTGGAATGTACTCTCCCTACACTTCTACCTTATTTCTAATACCTAGCCTCTCGGTTCAGATTCTTTTAACTAGTTAGCCCTCTAGAGCACATCTCTACGGTTCTACCCCACTTTTCCGCTCTCGCCTAGCTTTTTCTGTTCTTTAATTATTGATCCCTCCCTATATATAACTCACAGCCCCCGCTCTCAGCCACACAATTAATCAGACGACATGAACGTGTTAATGATAATTCCATTCCAGGTTACCAAAATGAAGTTATTAATTTATTAGAAGGTATTAAAAGGCTAAAACCAAGAGAAAAATTAGCAGAAAATTGCTAAATCCAAAATTTTTGGGAAAACAATTTTTTTTAACAAAATAACCCGAAAAAGGGACATTCATGTAAGGACTGCAAAAAAAAAATCTCTACAAGCCAGACTTTGGTCACTTTTTGCATTTTAGGAAAATCTTCATGGGCTATATAGCCTTTTTTAAGTTACTAATTTGTACCTCAAAAATATCTCCATAGAAAGAGGCGTTCATTGGTAAAACGATACCAAGAAGAATACAGCCAGCCAAAGCCAAAACAAGGCACCAGAGATGATCCTTAGCCATGGATAAGATCTTGATAAAACTTACTTTGTCCGCTAACGTCTAAAAAAAAAAAAAATTAATTAATATGATTTACAATCTTAAGTACAGACAATTTATAGTTACAATATAATTGTTTATTAAGTTAAAGAAAATTTTAATGTTTAATGTTCAATGAAATGTCAAAGTATTCTGATGTATAAAGAGAGAACCTTTACCTTTTTTGCTTTTAAGTTTACCCAAAATAACAGAAGCTATGTGATCGTTCTAAAGACCGGAATGTTTGAAATAAATTTTTTGTATGTCTACGATTTCAAAAATTCCAAGTCAGAAATCCCTTTCAAAAATCAAGGACCATTTTTGGTTCTGTATCTGTCTGTCGCTCAATTTTTGCGAACCAACATACATCTTTAAAACTACTCATCCGATGTCTGGTCAGTCATAATTAGCCCATTGTTGGTCCCATATAGGGTCCATATAGAGTAGCCGTCAGTACTCTTTAAAAATTGCTAAATTGATACTTTAATTCATGTAAAAAATCCAAACATCTTTGCCAGGTTTGAAAAATTAAGGGGGGAAAATTAAATAAATTTGGCCATAATGGATTGTAAAAGCAAAAAAAGCATTAAAGTTTATGAAATAGGATGCGAGGAAGCCACTCGTATGTATTGGACAATCCGCACTAATTGCATGAGTATTTTATTTGGTGATTTGATGTCACTTCGAAACAAAAACAGATACAATTATAGCTTACCTTACTTTTTGTTTTCTCGTCTAATGAAGAAGGTACTTTCATACTTGTCACTGACGATTTACGACTTCGCATAGAAAAGGTTCTTTTAAAGAAATCTATAACTGATTTTCGTCTGATCACAAAAACATAAACCAAATTATTTAAGGCATATTAAATTTAAACATTATTTTTTACTTTTCCTCACTACCTATAGTAGGAAAAGTATTGTTTTCACCAAAAAAATTGTTTATATAATAATTAACGTAAGGTTAAATTATGAAGCAATATTTTGAAGCTATGCTAAAATAATATGTATTTTACCTTTCATCTGGCTGCTGCTGTGCAAGCTGAGGTAATATTTCTTCTTTTCCTTCATCATCTGATCTTAAATATTAAAAAACACAATTTTTCTATTATTATTAAAAAATGGAACGGTTAAACAGCTATATATATTAAATCAAATGATTATTAATTTATTAAATATTTCATAAATTGTACAAGTAAACAGCAGCAGGTTTGATAATTTTTTTTTTATTTTTTATTTATAAACATAAATTTAATTGAGCTGAGCGAAGCGAAGCTCTTATACTACACTATGCAATTTTTCCGATGCATACTCCTCCTGAACGTCTGAACCGATCCGTACAAAATTCGGCACAGTCATAGTAACCAACCACAGGAAGGTATAAATCTGAAATGGACCAAATCGGCCCACAGGGGTACGGGGTACGGAGTACAAAAGTTTTCTCCTGAACGGCTGAGCCGATCCGCACAAAATGCGGAACGTCATAGTAACCAACCACAGGAAGGTATAAATCTGAAATGGACCAAATCGGTACACAGGGGTAAGTGGTACGGAGAACAAAAGTTTTTTCCTGAACGGCTGAGCCGATCCGCACAAAATTCGGCACGGTCATAGTGACCAACCACAGGAAGGTATAAATCTGAAATGTTCCAAATCGGTACACTGGGGTACGGGGTACGGAGTACAAACATTTTCTCCTGAACGGCTGAACCGATCCGCGCAAAATTCGGCACGGTCATAATGACCAACCACAGGAAGGTATAAATCTGAAATTTGTTGAAAAACCTGGGTCCAAATTGGTTCACGGGGGTACGGGGTACAAAAGTTAAAATAGTATATGCCCTTCAAGATGCATGTCGTTNCAACGTAGGGACAATATCTGTGTAAACTATAATTCAAGTTAACACTACTCTTGAAGGAAATACTTTTTTCCCAAAAGTCGGTAAAAACCCTCAATTTTTGGTTTTACATTTGAACAATCCTCGCTCTTTGTCAAGATTTTATTTATATTAATCTTCTCATCTGTAAATCTATTTATCATTCTTATTAATAACAATACTTTTAATTTATAGGCATGGATAATAATTATTAATTTTTAAATCATTTATGCAGTTATGCATCTAAACACACTCTGTGACTTATGTGAAATAAGTCTACATTTAGATTAATGTTGTCTCAATTGATTCTTATTTAGGGTAACACTTAATTAACTCCTCGCCTAGTCACTAGATGTCTTTATACTTTACAAAACTTTTATTTAGTACGGTAATTTTTAGCATTCATATTTTTGCACGTTTATTTGTATGTACAATGTACTTTTGCAATTATCGTCCTGTTATTGCTCTCATTAGATATTAGAGAAATAAATGCCCTATAATTGTATAAGAAAATGTTTTTGGAGAAATGAAAATAATTTTTACGAAAAATATCTCCAGGTAAGCTTGATTCATTCTATTGTTAAAATAGAAAAAAATGCTGGAAAAAATATTATTAAAATGCATGCTCAGCTCAATATTGCAAGCATTGCACACCTAGTAAGCAATATTTGATGAATACCAAACTTTAATGAATTTTATAGAAACACTCGTTAGTGTTATAAACTGTAATTTGTTGAATTCAGCCAATGACTGTCATGTTTGGAAATGCAGATAGAAATTACCATTTTTTTTATTATGGGTATTATAATTTTTTTTTGCTACTATAACAGAGTCCGTTATTGTAACATGGTGGTTTGCACAAAAGATGGCTGGCAGACCATTATACAGACACGAGACCAAAGATGTTCCCTGGCGAATAATATGGAGTGCGGTCTGTGTTTTTTTGAATTGGGAGACACAAATAAAATTCATGTAATTTGTTGAATTCAGCCAATGACTTGTCATGTTTGGAAATGAAATCAGTAGCCATACCCTACATCAGAATGATATATCAAAACTTAATTTACTATTATCTATTATATAGAATGAATTTCTGTTACTATCAAGCTTTATCTCCACTTTATTCATGTTGGTCTTAAGTACACCTATCTAAAACAAAATTATAAAATTTAAGCTTTCTTACAAATCAGGAGCCATCTCGTGTTCTTGAGAAACATCTTGTTTCATCTGAGTCATGACTAGAGAGTTGTAGAGACCACGAAGTGCCATTAACTCTTCATGAGTCCCGCTTTCATGCACTCTGCCATCCTGTTTCAGAAAATCAGAACATAAGCCACATTACAATACTTTTGGCTTATCTGCAGTTATTAATACAGTCGAGAATTGCTTGGTCATAATTTCGCATGATTTATTACACTTAAGAGAGTATATCCCTTTATCTTATTGTCTCAACCTCAACATCAACTCACTTCATTTTAAGATTTATACATTTGAACTCTTTTATCTATATAATAATAAAATTTTAGAGATGATTATGCCTTTGTCTAAACAGTACATTCAAGTGATTCAAGTGATTTTCCCCCACATTAATATTATTTTTATATTAAATTTTGATGAAATGTTCAATAATAATTAAATTTATCTATGAAAACTAATAAATGGAAAATACTGGGCTAAGTAATTAACATCTTGTACATGAGAATGTTTGTCAGAGTTGTCTCGGACCGGTTTTTTTAATTATATGCTCAGACTGTACATCCACCCCTCTAGTCACGACTACAACTTAATGGTCTGGGTTCCAGCCCTCCCCCCCCGTAAAAAAACCCCGGGTGCGCCACTGGCCACTGTTCCTACTTGTTACACTGGCACTGTAGCTGGTTCGTTTGTGGTTGATAGTACACGTATAATAGTACTTTAAAGCAGCGGTTCCCAAACTGTGGTACGCGTACCACAAGTGGTACGCGGGATCGCATCCAGGGGTACGCGCCACATGAATATTTGCGGTTGTTAGGAGTGAATTCATCCCTAATATATCTTAACAGCAAGTATAAAAACAGACTGTCCTGCGTTGAGGATGATTTTTTTGCGTTTAAAACTCAGCCCCATCAAACCAGACAATGTTAGTTAGAGCCAATTGTTGCAAGCACATTTATCCCATTAACCTCCCTAACCACATTGTTTTCGTTCGTCAGGACGATCACATAGCTTTTGTTACCTTTGGTAAGCTCGAAAGCAAAAATGACAGTACCCTGGTCTGGTACAACTTATATTTAAAAATGTCTCAACCTCAACATCAACTCACTTCATTTTAAGATTTATACATTTGAACTCTTTTATCTATATAATAATAAAATTTTAGAGATGATTATGCCTTTGTCTAAACAGTACATTCAAGTGATTCAAGTGATTTTCCCCCACATTAATATTATTTTTATATTAAAAATTGAGGATAGCGAGGATCATTTATAAGTAAAAAATTAAAATTGTGAATTTTCAACGTAGGGACAATATCTGTGTAAACTATAATTCAAGTTAACACTACTCTTGAAGGAAATACTTTTTTCCCAAAAGTCGGTAAAAACCCTCAATTTTTGGTTTTACATTTGAACAATCCTCGCTCTTTGTCAAGATTTTATTTATATTAATCTTCTCATCTGTAAATCTATTTATCATTCTTATTAATAACAATACTTTTAATTTATAGGCATGGATAATAATTATTAATTTTTAAATCATTTATGCAGTTATGCATCTAAACACACTCTGTGACTTATGTGAAATAAGTCTACATTTAGATTAATGTTGTCTCAATTGATTCTTATTTAGGGTAACACTTAATTAACTCCTCGCCTAGTCACTAGATGTCTTTATACTTTACAAAACTTTTATTTAGTACGGTAATTTTTAGCATTCATATTTTTGCACGTTTATTTGTATGTACAATGTACTTTTGCAATTATCGTCCTGTTATTGCTCTCATTAGATATTAGAGAAATAAATGCCCTATAATTGTATAAGAAAATGTTTTTGGAGAAATGAAAATAATTTTTACGAAAAATATCTCCAGGTAAGCTTACTTTCATGGTGACTATAAGATCAGCGTTCTTAATAGTAGATAGCCTATGAGCTATGATGACTGTAGTCCTTCCACTCATAGCTCTGTCCAAAGCTTCCTGTACGATTGCCTCACTCTCTGTGTCCAAAGCTGAAGTAGCTTCATCAAGTAGAAGAATCTTTGGATCTCTGACCAGGGCCCTGGCTATGGCTATCCTCTGCTTCTGGCCACCACTTAGCATTGTACCTCGAGAACCAACTTCTGTCTCGTATCCCTGGGCAATGTTTTCATAGTTTATTTAAGTGGTAGTGAAGTGCTGTTAATTTATTTTATGCCAGAAACATTATAAAATAGAGGTATTGGAACCAATGAATAAGAAACTGTTCAATACTATTTGTGAATATATAGTAAGACATTCTTCAATCAAAAAGAAACCGCCTGGGCTGAACCACCCCCCCCCCTCCCCTGTGTGAAGAAGAATTGTGAACAGAATTTAATAATTTAGTGTGGACATTTTAATTTCTTCTAATAATACAATACAAGAGCAATTTTATCGGTGTTTATAAATCAATTCACTTTCTTATAAAGAGAAAGTGAAAGTACTTTCTCTTATAAAGAGAAAGTATTGTGATGGCGCGAAAATTCGATTTTGAGATTTTGATGGGTCCAAAAAAGTGGTTTTTAAAAAATGTCCGTCTGTCGTTTGTCTGTGCAGACGCCTGGAGCCATAACTACTGGGCCGATTTAAACGAAATTTGGCATACATGTTCAGAAAAATCATACTCCGAGGCGAAATCGAGAAATGAATCTTAACTCCAAATTTAGGGGCGCTACCCCCCAAAAACTCCGAAAAAACGCGGTTCCGACGATTTTGATTAAAATATTCTAAAATGTAGTCCATACAAATACGAATCTAATGATATAAGCTGTTTTCGTGGGAAAAAATCTAGTTCCTGAGAAAATAGCTTAAAACACGGACAGAGAGAGAGGCCGGGTTCGATTCCCCGCCCAGGAGAAGTTATTTTTATATTAAATTTTGATGAAATGTTCAATAATAATTAAATTTATCTATGAAAACTAATAAATGGAAAATACTGGGCTAAGTAATTAACATCTTGTACATGAGAATGTTTGTCAGAGTTGTCTCGGACCGGTTTTTTTAATTATATGCTCAGACTGTACATCCACCCCTCTAGTCACGACTACAACTTAATGGTCTGGGTTCCAGCCCTCCCCCCCCGTAAAAAAACCCCGGGTGCGCCACTGGCCACTGTTCCTACTTGTTACACTGGCACTGTAGCTGGTTCGTTTGTGGTTGATAGTACACGTATAATAGTACTTTAAAGCAGCGGTTCCCAAACTGTGGTACGCGTACCACAAGTGGTACGCGGGATCGCATCCAGGGGTACGCGCCACATGAATATTTGCGGTTGTTAGGAGTGAATTCATCCCTAATATATCTTAACAGCAAGTATAAAAACAGACTTGCGTTGAGGATGATTTTTTTGCGTTTAAAACTCAGCCCCATCAAACCAGACAATGTTAGTTAGAGCCAATTGTTGCAAGCACATTTATCCCATTAACCTCCCTAACCACATTGTTTTCGTTCGTCAGGACGATCACATAGCTTTTGTTACCTTTGGTAAGCTCGAAAGCAATAATGACAGTACCCTGGTCTGGTACAACTTATATTTAAAAAAATTATATTGCAGTAAAAATAATGTGATATGCCTATGCCTACCCTTTTTACTTTCTCATATAAAGAGAAAGTATTGTGATGGCGCAAAAATTCGATTTTGATGGATTTACACGTTTTGAGGTTCCTGAGTCCAAAAAAGTGGTTTCTAAAAGATGTCTGTCTTATGTGCAGACACCTCGAGCCTAAACTGGACCGATTTTGATGAAATTTGGCATACATGTTCAGAAAAATCATAACCCGAGGCGAAATCGATAATTTAATTGTACCTCTTAATTTGGGGGCGCTGCCCCCCGAAAACTCTGAAAAAACGTGAAAAAAATGATCTCTCGAAAACAATTCCGACAATTTTGATTAAAAAAATTCTAATATTCCCCGCCCAAGAGAAGTCATTTTTATGATACATTATGATGAAAGGTTCAGTAATTATTAAATGTACTTATGAAAACTTATAAATGGAAAGCAGTGGGCTAAGTAATTATAAACTCTTATATGAGAAAGTTTGTCTGAGTTATCTCGGACCGATTTTTGTATTAATGAATAGCCCTACGTTTTTGAATTTTTAATCTCAAAATTTTTATGGGGTAGGCCCCCGGACCCCTTTCTTCCGTAAAAACGCCCTGGTTGTTCCTGTATAAACATCAATGGTACATGAAAAAGTCTAGACATATTTAGTGGTACGCCACCAAAAAAGTTTGGGAACCCCTGCTTTAAAGGAAAGGCGTCTTATTTTATTTCCAATCAATTAATTCCACTGTTAATGCTCATGAATATCTAAAATGGTTCATATGAATACCCTTACAAAACCATTACTATATAACGTCTTTAAGCTTGGAAGAAAAACGAGCTTTAAGTTGAATTAGCAATCCAAGGAAGTTTTCCTTTTAGGGATTGTTAATTCAATTTATTGATAATTTACCAATTATTGTGGCTTATCTGCAGAAAAGTCAAATATTCTCATTTAACGGAATTAACATCTGAAATTGAAATCACGTGTATTATCGTTATCAAAAACGATAACGATGGTTTAAAAATAAAATGTTAGATGTAATCTTGAAAAAGAAGAAGAAGAAAAAAAAAAAATCTGACCAGTAAAAGTAAGTATTAGTTGTTATCTACGTCGGATTTTCCTTGCTATCAAATTATTTCCTTCTCTGTTGTCAAATTGGATTATATATCAATTAATAAAAAAACATTATAAAGAGAGGATTTTTATTTAAAATAACTTTTCATTAAATTATTTGTTTACCTTTACCATATACAGTTCTCAGTACTCGCAAAAACAGTATAAAGTACTCAATAATAATATTAAACAGCACTTACTCGTAATAATATATAATAATTGTATAGTAAATAGTAATAGTAGAGAGGTGTTTTTACTATAAATAATTACTGTGACTAAATTAAAAACAATTACGTACCTTTGGAAGGCATTGAATAAAATTATGAGCATTTGCAAGTTGAGATGCTCTCACGATGTCCTCCATTGTTACGTGATCATTTCCGTATCTGATATTTTCAGCAATGGATACTCCAAATAGAACCGGCTCTTGAGAAACAAGTCCGATTCTTCCGCGTAACCAAGATAGATTCAATGCCGATAAATTTACTCCATCTAAATATACCTGAAAGCCAAACTTATTATTTCTTGAAAATTTGAATGATCTGTGGTTTACACCTATCCTAATTGTTGCAAAATAAAATTCGACTAAGAATTTTATTTAAATAGATAGATATATGTATGTATTTTCAGACTTATGTTCATAAGTTTTCTTTTTTCCGCCCTGTAGTGCGGAAAAAGAGGAATTCTTCACCTTAACGCATGATTTGCGAGTTTGTTTAATTAAATTAACTGTTTATACCAAGTTTTAAGTACAAAACTATGAGTGATTTAAGTGATTATGACGAAAATGAGGAGAATAATACTCCTCCCGAAATAATTAATTCGGCACAAAGTACAACTAATGAATTAATGTCATATTTATCAAAAGAGAAATACGAACTTATATAGAGGAAGTTTATTTTTTATCTGTGTTAATTATTAAAATCCGCAATCGTACATAAAGTACGGTACGTAACTCGTGCAAAAACTGCATTTTGCTTTACTCGTGTGGTTTTACTACTCTCGCTGTCACTCGGGTGAAAACTCCACACTCGCATGCAAAATGCTACTTTCCGCACTAGAAGCGTAATATACTATTTAATATTTGATCAGGATATAAATAAATGCAAATTAAATTTACTTTTCCTGAAGATGGGTCATAAAATCGTAGTATCAGATTGACCAGAGTACTCTTGCCTGATCCGCTTGGACCAACAACAGCGATTCGTTTCCCAGATTCAATTCTCATAGTTAATCCTTTTAATACCTGCCGAGTACAAAAAGAAAAAGAAATAAGAAAAATAGTCTGGTGATTAGTGGCACAAAGCTTCCTCGCTCCCAATCGTGAACTTAAAACTGTCAATGCTTTTACAACCTATTAATTGTCTAATTTATTTAATGTTTCAGACTCCGCTGGCTAGGTCACGTCGCTAGGATGGATGTGGGAAGAGTCCCGAAGAGACTAATGGACGGACATCCTGGAGGAGGTAGAAGAAGAGGTCGACCCAGATCAAGATGGCTGGATGATGTCACTGACGACCTGAGATGGGCGTGTGCTCTTGGAGAAGACGCGCACAGAATAGGTACGATTGGAGAGGCATCGAAAAGGAGGCCAGGGCCCTTCACGGGCTGTAGCGCCGCGGATGTATGTATGTATGTATTTAATGTTTCAATCCTCCTTTCTTTAAATGTATCATATTCTATTTGATTTCTTACATGAATTATTTAGGTTTACGATGATAATAAGAATTAATTTAGCTAAATTTAATGAGCGCGGACGGTTGAAATTAACATGGGTCCATCTATGGGCTACATCCAAATTAGATGCTTATAAATAAAGCAACTTATGCGCATGTAGAAGAGAAAACAATGGGCGCAGAAGGTTGCCAATGGTCCAAATGGATTTAGGCCCTCCGCACATGTAGCAACTCAAAACAAACTGATTACAAACTTAAATCACCTACCAGTTGACTATGAGTTTCAACCTGTGTAATTGAATGGGACACCGCAAGCGGAGCAACTCATTACAAACTGGGTTTGCTTTCTGTCAACTGAAAAATGACTGGAGTTTCCAGTTGAGTTTGTTTTGAGTTGCTCCGTGAGCGGAGGGCCTTAAGGGTTTAATTATAAGTTAGGATCCTCTATTATATATCCTATAAAGGGATAAGTGAGATCTTTAGCTAATGAGTCGCAAAGAATCTTATATGTACTGTGTGATAATGTCTGAAGATTTAGTTTTAGAGTGTACACGAGCCAAATCATAGTATAGTATAGTAATTATTGTTATAAGTTGTATTTTTAAATTATTATTACTATTTTTTAAATTTTAGTAGGGACATAAAAAAGTCTGCCAATTGGTGATGGCGCATAGCTTCCTGTCGTCCTATTTCGTATACTTTAATGATTTTATACTTTTACATCCTATAATTGTTAAATTGATTTTTAAATCTGTCAAAATAATTTTGATCTTTTACATGAATTTAAGTATCAATTTAGCGAAATTTAACGAGCGCAGATGGATGAAATTAATCTGGTACTATCTGTGGTCTAGTTTTGACAAATCATCCAAATATATCGGATAATTATACTTTTGAAGATATAGATAGGTGTAAATAAATGTATGCTTGTGTGTTTTGAGTAAATAAATGTATAGGTGTGAATAAATGTATGTATTCATGTTGAAGAGAAACAAATAGGCGCAGAAGATTGAAACTTACATATGGCTTTAACTATTGGCTAATTTTTACCTACCATCCAAATTTCATTAAAATTGGTCGAGAGTTTTTAAGATATGCTGGTTCGCAACAATTTTAGACAGACAGACACGGGACCACAAATGTTTCCCTGATGTCTGAAACGAATATGATTTGGAATGTTAGAATTCGGAGTCATAAAAACTGTCATAAAAGTTCTTTAGAACAACCACAATGCTCCCGTCGCCATTTTGGTAAGCTCGAAAGCAAAAATTTGGTCTGGCATACTCTAAACAAACTTTTGCTCATAAATATTGATATTGCATTAAATTAAACTCATGAAATCTAATGTAATTAATGTAATTATATCATAATTTAAAAAAATATATTGCACCTTAACTTGTGGTCGTGATGGATAAGAAAAATTCACATTTTTAAAGTCAATTTCTCCCGAGAGATTTTCAATGCATGATCCAATTGTTGAGTATGGATCTATAGTCGGTACACGATCTATTACTGCATATATGTTGGACGCAGAGCCGACAGCAGTAAAAACCATGTTGATGTATGGTAAAGCATTGCCTACTGAAAATGCACCGACCATTACGCTTAAAAACACCTAGAAAATAAATAACATCATTGTCTGATTAACATGAAGCTAGAATTTTGTAAATAAGTCATTTGCTTTTAATAATATGAGGTCGGCTAAGTTTGTCAGCCAACTACACAGCTTGGCAATTGACAATTGACATTTGAAAAAAACAAACTGAATATCAGCCGCATGTCCCGCCCATTTTGTGGACAATGAGATTTATCAATAATCATGTTGAGAGTAGTTTTAGTTGGTCACATAATAGATCAGTTAGTCGAATACTTCTCCAAATCAAAGAGGTCACCTATTATAAGTGACAAACTACCATCAACTTGATTTTTTCTTTTAAATCAAATTATAATTATTATTAACAACGGGAAACATACAGAGAAAAATATGCTCCAGCGCCGGGATTTGAACCACGGGCCTCTAAATTTAGAAATTTTTGTAATTTAGAGGCCCGTGGTTCAAATCCCGGCGCTGGAGCATATTTTTCTCTGTATGTTTCCCGTAGTTAATAATAATTATAATTTGATTTAAATGTTCCGTAGTAAGAATACTACCAAAAACGTAAAAATGAATTTCTAATTGATTGTACTAAGTACAGGTACTAATTGGGTACTTTATCTTTATAATTATAAGCGTTATTTCTCGGTCTAGTTCTATGTCATTAATGTTGACTTCTAAGATTTGTGGAAAAATGAAAGCTTAAATCCGGGACAAGCTATCAATAACGTCAGTAGAAATCATTCTCCAGTGTTGCTTAGATGGTAGAGCGCTAGATTGGTAGTTTAGAGGCCCGTGGTTCATATCCCGGCGATGGAGCATATTTTCTCTGTATATTTCCCGTAGTTAATAATAATTATAACTTGATTTAAATTAAAATTTGAATGCCCCGTACTGTAGTATGAATTCTACCAAAAAAAACAAAAAACAAATAAATAAAAATAACGTAAAAATAAACTTGATTTTTTCGTGCTCAGGATCATGAAAAGCACATTGTCCACCATAAAGGGCGGGACATGGCCACTCTCCACCGGTTTATTTTTTTCAAATGCCTATTTGAATTTCAAATGCCTTGTCAAGCTATGTCCCACAGACTAACTTAGCCGACCACATATTCTTGCTTAAAAGGTACCAAAAGATTTACTGATAAGTGATACACAATATTCCAGCTTGATGTTTGTCAGACACTTTTTTGAACGCTACCTCCTGGACTAAAAGATAATCTTTTAATTTATAACTCATAATTTAAATTTTTTGTTATTAAATAAATGAATAATTAATTGAAATAAAATGCTTCTCTTAGTAAGAAGATAAATACTAAGTGGACCAGCCTTGGATTGAACATATAATCTCCTGAATTTAATAATACTGTAACCTGAAGCAATTGAGATTAAGATTGTTAATGATAAAACGTATTAAAAGTAGTATACTTTAAACCAGATACGTACAGTAAACACTTCACCAGGCGTTGCTTCACCGATTTTAACCAAATATGCGCTGTAGCGGAACCCAAAGGCAAACGTGAGATAAGTAGCAATAAAATTCAAAGCGCTGATTAGAGCAACATTGTAATACTTCTTTAAAGCTAATTGGCTACCTTTCTCCATCGCTTCACTGTACCTAATAAATGAAAAAAATATTGGATCAGCTCAAATATTACAGAATTATGTGTGTTGCAAGACATGAATTTAACATGAAGTAGAAGAGAGAGAATAGAAGAGCACAATCACCAATAAGATATGGCAAGTAATGGCCAATGCAGATGACATTATTATCACTGCAAGGAATTTAAATGCATTAAGGGAAGCATTTAGCATACTACGAGGGGCAAGTAAAAAGTAAGGTTCCCACATTTTTTTCAGGTGCAAGGCATTTTTTATTGCAATAAATAATTATACCATCTGAAAGCTTGTACTTTAAACTATTTTTCTACATAGTCACCATTTTTTTCTACGCATTTTTCCTGACGAGTTATCCACTTCTGAAAACCTGCTTCGATGAACTCCGCCGCCAGGCCACCGATGAACTTGGTGACCGCTTCCTTCACTTCTTCATCTGTACTGAAGCGTTGTCCACCCAAGTGTTGTTTCAATTTCGGAAACAAGTGGAAGTCGCTAGAAGCAAGATCAGGGCTGTAGATCAAGCAATTTCCAGCCGAATTTGTCCAGTAGGGCAGTGGTCTGTCGAGAGACATGCGGGCGCGCGTTGTCGTAGTGCAGCCTAACGCCCTTGGTCAGTCTTCCTCTCCGGTGATTTTGTATAGCTTTTATTGAGTTTCATCAACGTCTCGCAGTACCTGTCTGAATTTATTGTGATCCCTTTAGGCATAAACTCGGTAAGCAAGACGCCTTTTCGGTCCCAAAACACCGTAGCCATCACTTTTACTGCGGATAGCGTCTGCTTAAACTTCTTCGGCATAGGCGATCCGGGATGGCGCCATTGTTTTGACTGTTCTTTTGTTTCTGGAGTGACGTAGTGACACCACGTTTCATCTCCCGTAATAATGGAGTCCAAGAATTCTTCGGTAAGCGGTCACCAAGTTTATCGGTGGCCTGGCGGCGGAGTTCATCGAAGCAGGTATTCAGAAGTGGATAACTCGTCAGGAAAAATGCGTAGAAAAATCTAGTGACTATGTAGAAAAATAGTTTAAAGTACAAGCTTTCTTATGGTATACTTATTTATTGCAATAAAAAATGCCTTGCACCTGGAAAAAATGTGGGAACCTTATTTTTTACTTGTCCTATGTATTAGAGGAAGGGAAAAAGGTTTGCCTGGAAATAAATGAAGAAAAGACCAAGTATTTGAAAATATCACCAGAAGATTTGTTCAAAATATCACCTTGGAAGACCTTATATACCTTCGTGCTGAGATATACACAGAAAGACAAGACTACTAATAAGATTAACAAAAGAATCATGATGGGGAATAAAGCATACTTTGCCAACATAAAACTATTTAAATCAAGAATATTATCAAGAGCTACTAAAATAAGACTGTACAAAACGCTTGTTAGGCCAGTTGTATGCTATGGATCAGAGACCTGGACTCTATCACCCAGGGATTGTAACAAACTTAGAGTCTTCGAGAGAAGAGTAATAAGAAGAATTTATGGTCCTGCGTTTGAGGACAATACCTGGAGAATCAGAAGGAACTGGAAGATACAAGAGATTTAGGAGCACCAAGATATACTGAGATTTGTGAAGGCAGGAAGGATAAGATGGGCTGGACATGTCGAAAGAATGGATGACGGAAGAGCTGTGAAAAGGATATGGAAGGAAAACGTAGTCGTAAAAAAAGGATTGGCAGACTAAGAAGTAGATGGAAAGATGAGGTGGAAAAGGACCTGAGTATAGGAGCTCAAGGTTGAGACAGTTGGCACAAGAGAGAAAAAGATGAAAGGCATTAGTTCGAGAGTCCAAGGGTCACACCGGCCTGTAGCGCCATGGAGTAAGTAATTAAGTATGAAGTAGAAGAGGAAAACATGTAAATGTATGGAGAAAAAACTCGTTAGATTTGCCACAAAACATTGCAGTAATAACTGGATTTGGAATTATTAATATGCCATGATATCTCTAAAATCAACTTTACAGTTTCAAGTACATTTTTAAACAACGAGATGACTGCAAATCGTCTATAATCAATATGAATTCGCTGATGAAAAATATAGGTATTTGTACACATAATTTGCGAGCTGGATGAGCTATACAGTTTTGGATAGAGGTTTGAATTAGTGAGACATTGATTTGAGGACATGAAGATGCGACGTTACGTTGGATAACAACAATTTGTTAAGAAATTTAATTGATAATCTATAACTATGCGCTGATGTAAATATATAGATAATAGTACTAAAGATTTGCGAGATGACTGAACTATACCTTTGGATGGAAATGTAAATTTGTAAGGCATTGGATTGAGACCTAATGGCGTTGGATAACAACAATTTGTTTTAAATTTATTAAACTACAAATGCAGCAATCAACGATTAGCGGCCTTTACACATACGTTCTTTCCTGCGTGCTTGAATCGTGAAGGATTGCGCGCCAGTAAAACCGTGCAGTTAATCGTGTGGGAAAGATTTGGCAGCTAAAAAAGTGATTACGCGCTTTCCCAGACGAAAAATTGCCCTACAGAAGGAACGCCTGAGTAAAGAGAAATCCCGCACGCAATCCTCGGAGCGTGGAATGGTCGTCAGAAGAATAGTTTTAGGGGGCACGAGGAGGGGGGGGACATTTTTTTTTGC
>KZ651635.1:335022-349026 GCA_001010745.2 Gerris buenoi
TATGAATAACAAATGTTGGTTTTATGCATTTTACGTCTTTTTTCAGTGTTTTTCGAAGGGATATATATATATATAAAGTGGTATGTGTGTAGAGACCATTTAAAATGTAATAAAACGAAATATTATCTTAAAAAGCAATTTTTTGAAGTTGTTATCAGCTATTTGTCGATAATTGATAAATGA
The DNA here is from genome assembly GCA_001010745.2 of Gerris buenoi. Classification (NCBI taxonomy): domain Eukaryota; kingdom Metazoa; phylum Arthropoda; class Insecta; order Hemiptera; family Gerridae; genus Gerris; species Gerris buenoi. The sequence goes on from KZ651635.1 coordinate 335,206, forward strand.
CAATACTTAGTTAAAATAAATAAATTTGTCTTACATATCAAATATAAATAAATACATTATACGCAAGCATTAAGATACTTCGGGTTTTTTGGTTTTATTCAATTTATTTTTTTTTCATTTGGGTATATTATATCTTTTTTTTTTTTTAAATAAAACTCAGTCGGCTCACAAACATATAAAAGAAGTCACATTTCTTTGTTCAAGATATATAATGATTATAATTCTTAATCAAATAAATAATGATTACGGAATTCTTCTTTTTTCTTTGTAAAACCAATAAATAACATAATTGAATAAATAATGGGATAATTTATCAGCTGGGGTGAAGTGTGGAGTGAAGAGTTCTTATAAGATAGTCAATTATTGATAATATATATTTTTTTTTTTGCGTTACAGATAATGGATCAGAAGTGGATATAATTTATTTTTGTTAGTTGTAGAGTTGGGTTATTAGTGTTTAATTGTGTATTTTTAGTGTTATGTTCGAAAAAATTTGTTAATTTTTCGTTTTACAATCATGAGGTTCCACCTCATATTGACATGTAAGTAGATAAAATTATGATTTTCTTCAGTTATAATATTTTTATAACTTCGTTACGTTTTAGTCCATTACAAGGATAAAATAATAAACAAACTTTTTAGAAGATGATGCTTATATTAATTTTCTCGACTTTATTATCTGAATAATGAAGTTTAATTTCTGTATGGATGAATAAACTATTGATTTAAATGAATAATTAATTAATAGTAATTCATATGCATATAACATACTGTTTTTGCTTCCGAGCTTACCGAAGGTAACGGAAGGTATGTGATCGTTCTGAAGAACGAAACATTTTTAGGTGTCAGATTTCAAAAATTCCAAGACAGAAATCCGTTTCATACACCAGGGATCATTTTTGATTCCGTGTCTGTCTGTCGATCTGTCGGTCAGTCTGTCCATCAATTTTTGCGAACCAACATATCTTAAAAACTACACGTCCAATTTTAATGACATTTGGGGGGTAGGTCATAATTAGCCCAGTTAACAGCGTAAAATTATGCACTGGTTGAACAGCGTAAAATTATGCACTGGTCATTGAACAGCGTAAAATTATGCACTGGTCATTGAACAGCGTAAAATTATGCACTGGTCATTGAACAGCGTAAAATTATGCACTGGTTGAACAGCGTAAAATTATGCACTGGTCAGTAAACAGCGTAAAATTATGTACTGGTCAGTAAACAGCGAAAAAAAAAAAAAATCAACAACACTACAAATTGTAGTTAATACCTTTTTGGAATCATGAACCTTATAAACAGTGAAAATACATGATTTTTTTTCACAATTAGTAAATTATAATGAAATTAATTAATTAATTTGTAAATAATTAATTTATTTTACTTAAAATAGTAAATAATCTCAATTACTTGCTATCTCCTCGAGTATGTTTATAACTCACACCACTAGATAGTACTATTAAATAATATATTTTTTAATGCAGTTTTCCTCAATAACATACATTGTAAAGATTAATTCTTGGTTTTAATCATATTTATTTATTCAGTTGCAATTGCTTTAAATGATTTTGATCGAATGATTAAAATGTAAATTTACGTTTCAACGTAAGGAGGTTTTAATTTCACGTTGTAGAGTTATTTGGAGGTTCCGTGGTTACATTTAATTTATTATTGCACATAATATACCGTCACTACTGTATTATAATTACTTAATTAATGGCTTACACTTGTTTGCTATTTTATTTCTAAATATATTCTTATCTAATATCTAAATGGTTTGATTGTTAAGNTGTGATGTGGTAATTGGTCATAAGCCTATAAATAAGATAGAGCATTCTTATTATTCAAAATTAAAAGACAAATTGGATATCGGAGAGAAAATGGGAATCATCTATGAAGTCCCATGTTCATCTTGCCCAGCAGTATACATAGGAGAAACTCGTCAAACCTGGAGTAACAGAAGACTACAACATGAAGGCAACGTAAGAGCAAAGGACAATAAAACTGCTCTGTCAGCCCATTCATGTGAAACGGATCACCAGTTTAATTTCGATAATACAAAAGTTCTTATGAATGAAGTAAATAATAAAAAAAGATTAACATTAGAAGCTCTGTTTATCTCAAAAAACAATAATAGCATTAACTATAAGAAAGATTGCAGAGATTTAAACAAGTACTATGTAGGAGTAATTTAACTAGGTCAGGATACTAAATTGTAACACAAGGGGTTAGTCTAATGAACCTGGGTATTTCAAGGCAAGATGTTATCTGATATCAATAACTGTACATTATAATTATATTTTTCACTGTGATAAAGATGATAAAATGTAGGCATCAATAAAAATGTTCTTTTTAATTGTTAATTTTTAGTTTTATTGTTATTAGTTATGATTGTTAGTTAGTAATATGTATGTGAATGTGATAACAAGTTACCAATTAGGTAATAATTTTATGACCAAACATCAATTAATAGATTCGACGATGTTTTATATTTATTTAGGACTATTTCAAATGTTTTATTGGGTAAGAAAGTTTATTTTGTTAAGTTTTAAAACCATGTTCAATATTGTTAATATATTGGTTAAAACCAAAGTTTGTCAATCAAATGTTTTGGATCTGTTGTAGGCTTGAGAATGACCCAACTGAGGGTTGAAATATAGCTAAGGATGTTTTGAAGAAGGTTGTTTTTAATTTATCCCTGAAGTGACCCACCTATAAACCATAAAAGAATTATATAGAGGGATCAAACTTAAGTCAAAGTAATAATTTTAATTTTTTTAAATTTTCCTCTGTTATGGGCAAAAAAATTTAATGCACAGAAAAGTTAGTATTTCATTTGAAAAGCAAAAAAAATACGTTAGTATTTGTATGAAATTTTCTTTAAAATTGCAATAAAAACTCACCAGAAAGCCTCAAATTAGCTCCCCGTAGGACCCCCCGTTTCATGGGGAGTATTCCATAGTCCTCTGTCGGCGCACCCNTATGCACTGGTCATTGAACAGCGTAAAATTATGCACTGGTTGAACAGCGTAAAATTATGCACTGGTCATTGAACAGCGTAAAATTATGCACTGGTCATTGAACAGCGTAAAATTATGCACTGGTCATTGAACAGCGTAAAATTATGCACTGGTTGAACAGCGTAAAATTATGCACTGGTCATTGAACAGCGTAAAATTATGCACTGGTCATTGAACAGCGTAAAATTATGCACTGGTCATTGAACAGCGTAAAATTATGCACTGGTTGAACAGCGTAAAATTATGCACTGGTCATTGAACAGCGTAAAATTATGCACTGGTCATTGAACAGCGTAAAATTATGCACTGGTCATTGAACAGCGTAAAATTATGCACTGGTTGAACAGCGTAAAATTATGCACTGGTCATTGAACAGCGTAAAATTATGCACTGGTCATTGAACAGCGTAAAATTATGCACTGGTCATTGAACAGCGTAAAATTATGCACTGGTTGAACAGCGTAAAATTATGCACTGGTCATTGAACAGCGTAAAATTATGCACTGGTCATTGAACAGCGTAAAATTATGCACTGGTCATTGAACAGCGTAAAATTATGCACTGGTTGAACAGCGTAAAATTATGCACTGGTCATTGAACAGCGTAAAATTATGCACTGGTCATTGAACAGCGTAAAATTATGCACTGGTCATTGAACAGCGTAAAATTATGCACTGGTTGAACAGCGTAAAATTATGCACTGGTCATTGAACAGCGTAAAATTATGCACTGGTCATTGAACAGCGTAAAATTATGCACTGGTCATTGAACAGCGTAAAATTATGCACTGGTTGAACAGCGTAAAATTATGCACTGGTCATTGAACAGCGTAAAATTATGCACTGGTCATTGAACAGCGTAAAATTATGCACTGGTCATTGAACAGCGTAAAATTATGCACTGGTTGAACAGCGTAAAATTATGCACTGGTCATTGAACAGCGTAAAATTATGCACTGGTCATTGAACAGCGTAAAATTATGCACTGGTCATTGAACAGCGTAAAATTATGCACTGGTTGAACAGCGTAAAATTATGCACTGGTCATTGAACAGCGTAAAATTATGCACTGGTCATTGAACAGCGTAAAATTATGCACTGGTCATTGAACAGCGTAAAATTATGCACTGGTTGAACAGCGTAAAATTATGCACTGGTCATTGAACAGCGTAAAATTATGCACTGGTCATTGAACAGCGTAAAATTATGCACTGGTCATTGAACAGCGTAAAATTATGCACTGGTTGAACAGCGTAAAATTATGCACTGGTCATTGAACAGCGTAAAATTATGCACTGGTCATTGAACAGCGTAAAATTATGCACTGGTCATTGAACAGCGTAAAATTATGCACTGGTTGAACAGCGTAAAATTATGCACTGGTCAGTAAACAGCGTAAAATTATGTACTGGTCAGTAAACAGCGAAAAAAAAAAAAATCAACAACACTACAAATTGTAGTTAATACCTTTTTGGAATCATGAACCTTATAAACAGTGAAAATACATGATTTTTTTTCACAATTAGTAAATTATAATGAAATTAATTAATTAATTTGTAAATAATTAATTTATTTTACTTAAAATAGTAAATAATCTCAATTACTTGCTATCTCCTCGAGTATGTTTATAACTCACACCACTAGATAGTACTGTTAAATAATATATTTTTTAATGCAGTTTTCCTCAATAACATACATTGTAAAGATTAATTCTTGGTTTTAATCATATTTATTTATTCAGTTGCAATTGCTTTAAATGATTTTGATCGAATGATTAAAATGGAAATTTACGTTTCAACGTAAGGAGGTTTTAATTTCACGTTGTAGAGTTATTTGGAGGTTCCGTGGTTACATTTAATTTATTATTGCACATAATATACCGTCACTACTGTATTATAATTACTTAATTAATGGCTTACACTTGTTTGCTATTTTATTTCTAAATATATTCTTATCTAATATCTAAATGGTTTGATTGTTAAGTCAAATCTATACTAAACAGTACCATTAATCTTAATCTTTAAAACCAGCAATAACATTTCCTTTTGTCATTTTACTGTATTTTTATTTATTGGAACGAAGTTCCTTAAGACACGTTCTTGAGCCCGGGAGTGAATCCGAAAAAAACGACCAAAATCATCGTCACGCAAAATCCGTCACGAAATATACCGATGACGATAACTTGAGTAAAAGATCACCGAATTAGTTGAAATTTGGTACACATGTTCATTTTACTAATGCCCAGGCTGAGTTCGTTGGAAAACGTTATCCGCCCAAGCGTTCACGCGCAACGCTCGCGTAAACGTAAGCTTAAAAATAACGGGAAGAAATGTTATTATGGAACCCTGTTACTTGACTTGTTTTGTTTATTTTTGTTATATGTCAAAAATGTCACTTGGTTTTGTAAATATCGAAAATAAGTAGTAGCAATGTATACGTATTTAGCAGTGTGATTTTATAATTTATATTTAATGAAAAATGTAAGGAACTTCGTTCCTACCGGGTGTCCCACGACACCACATGTATTTTTTATTTTTATTATTATTATTTATTTTATTTTTTTTTTGCTCTTTGCTGTAAAAAGGAAAACTACATTCTTATTTTTAAGTAGGTCAATTAGGGAATAATATGTAGTAAGAGTTAACAACTCATTGTGGGTAGAAATTGGAAAACTACATATTATTTCCCATTTTTAAACTTCAACACATATTATCATTATTTAATTTGATAACATAATATAAATTTATTTAGAGAGAAAGTATATTTTGTTAATTGAGATTTGCTTTCCTGGAAATAATTTCTCGATAAAATAATAAAGATTCTGATAAGAAAATCTACTGACGTATGCTTAAAATAGTAAATAATCTCAATTACTTGCTATCTCCTCGAGTATGTTTATAACCCGCACCACTAGATTGTACTATTAAATAATATATTTTTAATGCAGTTTTCCTCCTTCTAAATTTAAAAATTAGATACATTTCTCAACACAAAAAAAACAATTTTTTTCATTTAATGATTTGTAAATTATTTGTAATTATGAGTAGATCTTGAAGGCAATAGAAAACTTTTTTTAATTAATTTGTTCTTTTATAATAGTGATAGCTTCTGCGTCTAGATTCTTAATAATAAATTTCCAAATTCAAATTAAACCAATGAAAATTCACTAAATAAAAATAAAATATATTTCTTTTTTTTTCGCTACTGTCTCATATTAGAATACAATATTACTTGATCCAGCGTTTGCTATTTATTTAGTTGTTAAAAGTTTTTATAATTAAAATAACAATAACTTCTCCACGACGGAGATTCGAACNACTTTCTACGAATCTAAACAGAGATGTAATGTTTATATTACGTATCAATCGTAGATAAAGGTACTTAATCGTTCCAGCTTCCAGCGTACTAAATAATTGGTTCCATTCAGTTTTTCAATCATTGGGTTCATTCAAACACAGTGACAGTATTTCCCGCAATTTCAGCGAATACTTTTCAAAGCCCATTATCTTCTAGAAGAATTTAATTTTTCTTATCATCAGACTGTCGTGAGTAATTATCACCGCTATAAATTATATTGGTATAGACTCTATTACATATAGTCATTTAGGTATATCTATATATGTATACTAACACTCAAGTAAAGAATGTATCCAATTGATAATTTTTCATTTTTTTTATTTTTTAATTTATTTTTATTTTATTTTTTTTATTTGCAAGTTCAAGTACAATGCTCTTCAATTTTTGTGTCATTGAGCTTTAATCCTTGAAAAGTAATAATTGTCTAAAATAATTTACAATTTCCGCTAGCTTTTAGTTTTAGTATTTTTAGTAATCTAATCCACTTAAATATTAATAAATTTAAATTAAACACTTAAATCTTTTTACAATTTAAAGATATTTCATTTAAGGTAATAACATTTTTATAACAAATATTGGGATATAATTATCAATTAAAATTTGTCACTTTATAATTTATCAATCGACTTTGTCAATCTAACTAAATAAATGAATATGTTCACTTCAAATTCTATAGATTACATTTTTAAGAAATTAATTTATATAGAAAAAGAAAAAGAAATTAATAAAAAAATATATAGAAAAATTGCATGGCCTTTGCATGTATATTTACAATTTATTTTTTAGTAACGTATAATACATCCCCCCCCCATTATTGATTTTATTATTATTTTTTACTTTCTCATGTAAAGAGAAAGCATTGTAATGGCGTGAAAATTTTGAGATTTGATTTCCACGTTTTTAGGTCCCCTGAGTGCAAAAAAGTGATTTTTAAAAAAAATTATGTCTGTCGTCTGTCTGAGGAGCCAGAGTCTGAGTTTGATTGATAAGTAAATGTAAGCTTATGAATAACAAATGTTGGTTTAAAATTTATAACTATTAAAGATGAATAATCTAAAAAGGATGAAAAGTGATGAGTGTTTTGATGGAATAAAAAAGCAATGCCTGGTCAGGTTTGCTAACCATGCAAAACAATAAAAGAACTTAAATATAAATAAAGATTAAATAATCCAAATTAAAATAAAATAAGAAGAAGACAACTACTACAGATTACTTTTTGAACTAGCTACAGGATTAAGCAGTCATTCTTCGGTTGACTAGTAATTTATGGTATATTTCTTATTGGATGCGAGATTTTAATTTGGATATATGAATGTCTAGTACAAAATTAAGTAAATGTTAATTATATGGTTAAGTGATGTTAATTATATTTATAAATAGTCATCTTTTGATAGATATATAAAAGGAAAAGACGAATTTATCAAAGAAAATTTGAAACTAATCTCTGTTGAAATAAAAAATTGTAAAAATTGTTGTTATTGTTAATAAATTACTATATTCGATTGCTAGAGATAGCTGGGGATTTGATACACAGTAGGGGAATACCAGCTTTTGGTTCGATTTATAAAGTTTTCTGTTATTTCAATTAACAAACTCTTCTGTTCAATGTTATATATTTATTTTTTTTTAAATTGTTGTTGTTTTTGTTTTTTTATTACTGGTCTTATATTACTTTCCTTTGTAAGTTTCATCGCACACCTATTACCCCAATTTTGGACCACTTCCCGTCATTCAATCTTCTCCAGTTGTAATAACCTATAATCAATTTACAGTTGGGTAACAATTAGAGTTAATTATGACAGCTCAGGTTGGCCAACCTATGTCTATGTCACTAGACATATCCTAATGGCCATGCTTCTTTACCAGTAACATTTTTGCTTGTCTTTCTGGCCGATCCGACAGTTGGCCGGTGTGTAGCGCTGTCGAGGCATGAATTCTTTCGCGGCCGACTGTAGGCCGGTCGGGACTATCCAACCACCGACCCCCGACCCCTCCTCCCCATTTTTTGGTTGGGAGGAGTTTTTTTTTGGTGATTAATAAACAGATATGGAACCACGCACCACGATACCTCGATCACTGCTGCTAAACTACGGATTGGTAGTCGAGTCGGCTCGTTTGGTCCGGGTGTGTGTAGGCAAGGCCCCGACATGAACGGTTGGGGCCAACAATCGTTTCGGCCAGTGTGTAGGGGAAAAGCCACGAACTCAGAAGAAACGTGAAGCCTAAAATACTGGGTCGATTTGGATGAAATTTCGAATACAAATTCAGGAATATCAATCCCTATGTGAACTCAAATTCTCACTCTAAATTTGTCTGCACTGAAATCGAAAGCTAATTGTAAACTATCACCTGATGATCACTTTTGTATGTTTAATTATAAATTAATTTTAATTTAATGAGCTATTATGATATTTAAAAACTCAAACACTTAGTACCACAATACAATTCAGTATGACACAATATAATTCAGTTTTAATCAATATAAATCTGTACAATTCAGTATCAATTATTACCATTAAGTATCAATCAGAACAATTCAGTGCCACTAATACATGAGAATTTTTAACAAGTTTCTCGGACAGAATTTTTAATAATAATATTTTTGTACAGTTGCTAGGTAATATAAATATTATAACACTACTGTAAGTTATGTTAAATGTAAACAAACTCGCGTACTGGACAAACAAACAAACAAGAAAGCAACCTAATAAAAACGTAGTAAAAAAAAAGAAAAAAAAGTGCCCTTACTAACATGTGAAAATAAATAAAAGCATGACCAAAGGTTATTTAAAGTGGAGGTTATTAACTGTTAAAATGAAGGTTATTTTTTAAGGGTTGTACTGTACTGAATATTTACAATAATAAATTATCCTTTGTTTAATTATCATTAAACAGGTTTTAATTAAATTGTATTAATTACTTTTTGATATCGTTATATTATTAATTTTTTTTTTGTATATATTTGTTATCTTTTTGTAAATAATAGAGTTAAATAAAGAACACTCAAGAGTTTAAATTCAATAGAAATTTTAAAGATATTTTTAACAGTTGTTGTTACAACCTTTTATTGTGTGCCTGATAAAACTGCAATCCAAACGAGTTGTAATAACCTATAATCAATTTACAGTTGGGTAACAATTAGAGTTAATTATGACAGCTCAGGTTGGCCAACCTATGTCTATGTCACTAGACATATCCTAATGGCCATGCTTCTTTACNATTTTTATATTAATTATTTTAAATTTAATATTATATCCTTAATTTAGTATTTAAACATTTGGCACAATTAATTTATTAATTGAAACATAATAAATGGTATTCATTCATTTATTAAAGCTCTTGTGATTAATTTTAATTAATCACAACTCTTGATTATTAATTAATAATCAATTTATTATAAAAAAAATAGTAGTGTTTTATACTTAGCTCTTATGTTTTTTGTTACAGTTTTATCCGGTGCTCTTTATGGGGGTCATTGTTTGAAACAATGCGATAATGACTCAACGTTCAAAGAACCAGCTTCTGGTACTTGTAAAGGATACTGGGACTGCAACCAAGGCATCTTAAAGTTCAGCAAGTGTTCATACCTTCATAGTTTTGATAGCCAGAAATTAGAATGTGTTTGGAACCCTTTACAATCTAATGATGTACCTTGTGGAAAAGATCATGGATTCAACGCCACTGCTGAGTGGTGCAAAGAAGGTAAAAATTCAGCTAATCTGTATTCTTAAGGGCTGTACGGAGAGATGGTTAAAAGGGGAAGAGGTGTTAAGATTTAAAAAGAATCTATTCCACTCCCTGAATCGCACCAACAACTGCAAATTTGCTAGATAAGTTGCAGACTACGACTCTATAATAATTGAAAAGTTATTTAACTTCAACATAATTATAATTTTTTACTTAAAGAACCATATCGAAATTTTTGTTAACCAATTTGACATTTTTATGTCTTAGGTATACCACATAACCTTGAAAAGCGTTACACGTGTAACAAGGAGTTAGAAGGATATTGGAGGTGGTAATCAATCGCTATGTCTGTCACTGCCTTGCAGACTTGTATGCAAGATGCAAGCAATTTTTTCTTTTTAAATGGTTTATTCACTTTTTACTTTCACCAGCTCGCCAGCTGTGGGTGGATTCTTCTTGAAAATTTGTCTGCCATCTACATACCGTCTTGTTTTCAAGCTACTATTTTTACATCCGATACGATACCAAATAAGGAGACACACTGAATTAAATCGAAGATGTTGAAAAACACTTAATGTTAAAACTGACAGCTCCATTATTTTAACATCCAATCACATTCGATTTCTTCCTTTTTGGAAATCTACGATTTATCTTTGAGCTTTGTTTGATCGTCTTCTTCTAGTATCTTCCTTTTTGGAAATCTACGATTTATCTTAGAGCTAGTGCTTTGTTTGATGTCTGCTTCTAGTTTCTTCCTTTATGGATATCTAAGATTTATCTTAGAGCTTTGTTTGATAGTCTTCTTCTAGTTTCTTTCTTTTTGGATATCTAAGATTTATCTTAGAGCTTTGTTTGATAGTCTTCTTCTAGTTTCTTTCTTTTTGGATATCTAAGATTTATCTTAGAGCTTTGTTTGATAGTCTTCTTCTAGTTTCTTTCTTTTTGGATATCTAAGATTTATCTTAGAGCTTTGTTTGATAGTCTTCTTCTAGTTTCTTTCTTTTTGGATATCTAAGATTTATCTTAGAGCTTTGTTTGATAGTCTTCTTCTAGTTTCTTCCTTTTTGGAAATCTAAGATTTATCTTAGAGCTTTGTTTGATAGTCTTCTTCTAGTTTCTTTCTTTTTGGATATCTAAGATTTATCTTAGAGCTTTGTTTGATAGTCTTCTGCTAGTTTCTCCCTTAATGGAAATCTAAGATTTATCTTAGAGCTAGAGCTTTGTTTGAGCTTAGAACTTTATCTACTTTAAAACACTTAATCTAATTTTTATATTTTTATTTCAGGAAGATTTTTTAAAGCACCGGTAAATGGACTATGCGATAGTTACTACGACTGCCAGAATGGTAACATGGATATCAAGGCTTGTGTCTGGCCAACTCAATTCAATCCACAAGAACAAGAATGTTTACCAAATGTCTGGCCAGTGAAATTTTCGTGTTGGCAAAAAGATGACCAAAAACCATCAACGACTGAACAACCGGAAAATATAACTTCGATAATGACGGTATCTCCAGATGAAAACTCAAATTCTAATCATCAAGATGGTAGGATATGATACGTAATTGTAAATTTTACCTTTATCTTGTAAATGTTATGATAGTAAGTTGTTATTTATCTATCGATTTAGTATTTATTTACAATACAAAGTTATTTATTATTATTTGATTTTGTATGATATTTTGCATGTAACTTATAATTTCACATTATTGAAACTCCATATCTCTTAATTTAATTGTCAAGGTATTTTGATATTACCCAGTATCTTGTAAATGTTCTATATTAAGATTTATCTTAATCTTGACAAATGTTGACAAACAATTGAACTATTAAAAATTATTATAAAAACAATTTCCAATCATTGTGCATCGTCATCGTATGCATACATACAGAAAATTATAAGTCTAGGTATTGAATAAAATTGGGGAGACTTTTTACAATACTCGTCATGGATTTCGTAACGTGTAATTACTCTTATAGAGATATTTAACTAACTAATTTATAAGTCTAGGTATAGAATAAAATTGGGAAGAATTTTACAATACTCGTCATGGATATCATAACGTTTAATTACTCTTAGACAATATTTAACTAACTAATTTATTAGTCTAGGTATAGAATACAATTGGGGAGACTTTTAAAATACTCGTCATGTATATCGTAACGTGTAATTACTCTTATAGAGATATTTAACTAACTAATTTATTAGTCTAGGTATAGAATACAATTGGGGAGACTTTTAAAATACTCATGTTTATCGTAACGTGTAAACTCTTAGAGATATTTAACTAAAATTGGTGCAACAGCCCGTAAAGAGCCTAGGCTAGCCAAAGGGCTAATACAACTGTATGTTTAGTGGATGGCACGGGGTTAGTGTTATACTTCATCAGGTGTATAAACCTTATTATTGGCATTCATATCCAGTTGGTCGTCAGTTTACGTAAGCAACTACCTATGCTATGTATTTGGCGTTGCTGGGCGATCACCTGATCAGATCTGTGTTCACCTATCCAAATGGTGACCACGCCCGATGTTGTTTAACTTTATTGATAGAATAGTCAACGCTTTCCTATTCCAAGCAACACCGACGCGAAGATTGATAATTACAATAAATATGTAAGGTTAAACATTTAAGTGTTATAAGAAAGCACTCACTTTTATCTCAGTGAATCATTTTATCGTCGGTATAAACACTCCAATACAAATGACATTATGTAAAGTAATTCTCGGCGCCAGTTTATGGAAATTAATTACATTAGAAAGAAATGACAGAAAATAAGCCTGATATAAAGATGGCGTAATCTAAATCTAAAGGAAAGAATTAGCTGGAAGGTTTAATTAATCTATTCAGGAAACAAAGCACAATCTTCAATAGATTTTGAATCAATTATCTTATCAGAATTATAAGAGGTATTTTAAATCTTTTTGGGTTTATATTAAGATAATTGTAGATTTTTTTTTCTCGATAAGGTTTAGGTCTATTTATGGTAACGTTAAAATGTACGAGATCTTAAGACGTTCATTGACTTATAACACTCAGTTGTTGCTGATTACTAAATTAATTTTTTACAATAAATTCTACACAAAGTGTTGAAAGAAGTCTCTCCACGTAAAATATATTTAATAAAATTGAGAGCAGCTTTCAGCCACTATAGAGTCATTATCAGTATCTTAAATAAAAAAAAAATACATGTGGTGTCGCGGGACAAGCGGTAGGAACGAAGTTCCTTATATTTTTCATTAAATATAATTATAAAATCGCACTGCTAAGTACATGTATACATTGCTAACTACTCATACTCATACATGGTGGAGTTAGAAAAGAGACAGCATTAAAAGTAACAAACTGTTTACTTTTGAATTTTGATGGAAAAATTAAAAGAAAATCATTATTTGTATAATTAAAGCAAGCGTCTTACTATAAATATATATTGAATATAAGAAAAAAGTTGATCATGATGAGTTTATAGTGAAAGAGTATGTTTGTTAAAGGAGTTTGGATTGAAATAGAACTGTTTTCTACCTACCCGGGCAATTAATTTAAAATATTATAAAACATATCTCTTCCCTACTCTAAAGCTTCTGCTTGTATCAGGGTGAAATTTTACATGATAATATTTTATTTATTTAAAAAACAATGTGTCATTTTTGACATATATTATAACAAAAATAATCAAAACAAGTCAAGTAACAGGCTTCCTTAATAACACTTTTTCCCGTCTTTTGAAGCTTACGTTTACGCGAGCGTTGCGCGTGAAC
>KZ651635.1:355772-372020 GCA_001010745.2 Gerris buenoi
ACAGACAGACAGACAGACTGACAGACAGACACGGGACGAAAAATGTTCCCTGATGTCTGAAACGGATTTCTGTCTTGGAATTTTTCAAATCGGAGGCATAAAAGTTTTTCGTTCTCAAAAGTGAACACAATGCTTCCGTTACCTTCGCTAAGCTCGGAAGCAAAATCGTGGGAAACAATAATTAAACCAATTATACAATACTGGTTTTTAAAAGCATAACATTAATAAAGTAGGTGGATAGGATGCGAGGGAGCTATGTGCCACACCAATTGGCAGTCTATTTTTTTTTATGTGGAAAATAGTTTAGTTTAAAACTTGCCACATCGCTTCAGTTCAGAAGGTGTTAAGTTTTTTTTAAGCGACTTTTCATTGGTTAAATTTGCCAACTTAACTTAAAGCACCTGCCTACCTTTTGGGGCCTTTCACACCAAAGATGAACTCTGTCTGTCTTCTTATATCGTTCGTTGGAACTCCTCAGTTAGTTTAGTGCATTTGGGTTTAAATGATGAAATATCAATCATCCGACTCTTCAGACGATGAAACGATCATTTTGGCTTGTGTCGTTAGAAAAAGACGGGTTCTATGAATCAAATACGTATTTTCGACTTTTTGGAGCGTGTATGTAGACCCGCAAAAAACTTGATGTTATTTATTATATTTTCAGGACCACTTTGTTACCCTGGGATAACTTATCGTATTCCTCATTCCGGTGATTGTCATAAGTACGCTGAATGCTTGGACGGAATTTGGAAAACGAAATCATGCAGCCAGTTTCACCAGTTCAACCCGTCTACTCAAAACTGTGAATTGGCTATTTTCTCAAACATCGACTGCTCTACTCCAATAAAGTGTAACAGAACATTTTTAGAATTGTCATTAATCAAGAAAGACTTGCCAAGAGTTGATAAGCTTGAAGAATTAATCGATTTTAAATCGTCAGGTAAGATAACAAATTGTATCTTAATGGTTAACCGATTGAAATATTTATCATTTTACTGTAACTATCAATATTCATTTAAGGGTGTAGGCTTCAATATTTTGCCAGTAAGAGGCTTGAAGTTTTACTAAACTGTTGACTACATATGATTCAATGTTTTTCAGTGAAATGGAGACAATTTCAACTCTGTAACCTCATTCAATTTGATTTTTATATAAAAGGTTATATAAATTACAGGTTATAAACGTTTTATTTTTTATTAGCACCAACAGCGCCATTGTTATGGCTATGAATTGTTAAAGATAGCCAAATATATTTTTAATCGTATTTAAACGTTAGGAATAAAATAAAGAAAAATTGGTAATTGATAATTTCAAGAAAATTTTATCCTCTACACTACAATATTTAAAGCATCTACTTTTGCTATCTGATACGTAGAAACTGAAATATTAAGCAAAAGTTGGAAATATTTTTAACATGACTCTGCTTATGCAGAACTTTTGTTTCTGCAAAACTTGGCTTTTTACATAGTGGTTGGTGTATACCACATATCCAATAAGTATTATAGAATCAGTCTTTTGCAAACTACTAATATAATTTGTACTGGACTATCTTTCGAATAATTAATATTTTCATAATTTTATTTAATAATCTTTGTCATTAAATTTCTTTAACTGTGGACTTTCAGGATTAAAAAAAATAGATATCAAGGGATTAGTTAAGATTAAAATTATTTTTATTTATAGATTGGCCTAAATGTGATCCTGGTCAGAATTTCAGAACAACATTTCCTTACGATTGTGGTAAATATTTGTCTTGTAGCAATGGAAATATGACGGTCAAAAGTTGTTTTATCTTCGACAAGTTTGATCCTAAAACACTCGAGTGTAGATTTAATTCACCGTGGGATCCAGTTGTATGTGGTACCAAACCAGGTATGATTAAGAACACAATGTTTAAGAAATATTTCATTTTTTACTACGTTTTTATTAGCTTGCTTTCTTGTTTGTTTGTTTGTTTGTTTGTCCAGTGCAAATCTTGCAATCGATTTTTAACTAACTTCCCGAGTAGCTAGACATTTGAAACTTTCAGAATAGCTCAGAACACGACGACAATACATTATTTGAATNACTTATAAAAATTGAATATCATATAATATTATAATTGCAGTAAATTCTTACTCATTAATATTGAATAGTTAAATACTTGTAATAAGAGTACGAAGCAGAGCAGTAAATTCTTCATTCTCATTTACTCACGAAATGTTATCAATAGGTTCATTATTTCGGCAATGTATTGATGTTGGGCAAAATAGATATTATAATAGCTAATTATTCATTTGTTTGTACAACGTCGAAAGAATTCTTTTTAATTTTAACTAGCTTGAGGGGATGTTTTAATCCTCTTCCTAAATCTGTTTCCTATTTCCAATGCCCAGCTATCTTATTTCTAAAATATTTTTATGCCTTTTTTTATTTTATCATTAATACTTGTAATTATCAATTGAATTTCTATTCATGGGATGCCATTTATTTTAAATTTTATAAATAAAATAGAGTATATTTTAGATAATAAAGTAGGTTTATATATATTTTTATAATTTCGTCAATTATGTTTTAGATTTAACTGAATCAGTTGTTCAACCAGAATGTGCTGCAAATCAAAATTTTCAAACTGTTTATCCGAATGAATGCAAAAAATTCTTTAACTGTGACAATGGAACTGAAACTGTAGAGGAATGCTCATGGTTAAGGAAGTTTAATCCGGCGAATTTTAAGTGCCGTTGGGATTTGCCGTTTTATAGAGTTAACTGTTCAGCTACTCCTGGAAGTGATCTCCCAGGTGAGATTTTAATTAAATTAAAATTTACTATTATTTATTTGTTAATGATATAGAAGATGTGTTAGTGAGAGACATCAAGGGATGTGCCATGCAAGCGTGACACGTAGGAACGGTTCCAACATCAGACATTACGTCAAAAAGATATGTATCTGTCTGTCTCCCTTTGTAAATAGTAATTATAATTTGATTTAAATTAAAATTTAAACGTTCCGTAGTATGAATACTACCAAAAACTTATAAAAATTGAAAGTCAAAAATGTGTTGGTTGGGCATTATGCCATGCCCTGCATCGTTTCGTCGCGTTCGACTCATCAGGGGCTGACGATGCCCACCCAACTCTGGACCAATACCAGATCAAGAAGATCAGATATATGGCTTATCATAGTCGAGCGTGCTCTCACACCGCCATTCTTCCTTGGCTGGGAAAACACATAAGCATTAGCAATGTAATACCGTGTTTTTGCACACTGGAATTAGGTACACAATTTGTATTACATTGCATTGCTATTGTGTTTTGCCAGCCAAGCAAGATTGGCGCGGTGTGAGAGCATGCTCGTCTCTGATAAGCCCTATGTCTGATCTTCTTGATCTGGTATAGGTCCAGAGTTGGGTGGGAATCGTCGGGCCCCTGAGGAGTCGGACGCTACGAAACGATGCTGGACACAGCGTAATGCTGAGCCAAAATCTTTTTGACTTTCAATTTTTATAAGTTTTTGGTAGTATTCATACTACGGAACGTTTAAATTTTAATTTAAATCAAATTATAATTACTATTTACAAAGGGAGACAGACAGAGAAAAATAAACATAAAAAGTTCTTTTTATCCTACAATTATTTATCCTAAATTGAGCTAACTCACAAATAGCTTTTACAATAACGTCTTGAATTTCTTTCTGCCTACTTAAATTTCCTCACATACTGACAGAATAGCTAAAAAGAAACCTATAAATAAAAAGTTTAATGCACTTATAAATTGTCTTTGTTTTTAGGCAAACCTCAATGTGGAGCTGATCAAAATTATAAAGCCGTTTTCCCATACGACTGTGCCAAATACTACGACTGCAGCAATGGCAATTTAACTGTAAAAAGTTGCTCGATGTTTGACAAATTTGACCCTAAAATTTTAGACTGCAGATTCAAAATGAACCCGTTCCAACCAATCAACTGCGATAGTCCACCAGGTGCGTGACTTCAAGAATTTACTAAAATATATAAAATTTGATTCATTTAAGGATGTTATGATGATTCGATTAATCGATTTTTTTAATTATTGTAGGCGAGCCAACGTGCTCAAAAGGTAAAACTTTTAACAGCGTTTACCCAGACAACTGCAGCAAGTACTATAAGTGCAACGACGGCGTTGTAAGTCAAGAGAAATGCGCTTTATGGAAACTATTTGATCCGGCAACTCTTCAATGCAGATGGAACATCCCTTTTATTGACAGCGTTAACTGTTCTGCAATTCCTGGCAGTGAACTAGTAGGACGTATAAAAATAAGAGATACCACTAACAATCTGGCAAGAATCAACGCTACTGGTAAAGATAAAGGTAATTTATCGTTTATAATAAATGAATAATTAAGATTATGTCCATTACAAGGTAAGAAATAAATAATATGATAAAATCGGGTACAGGGTATCTCGTAACTTTGCCTCACTTTAGAGGCCACTAAAGTGGCCTCTCCTGCTACTTAGCAGCAGGAGGAAGCAGCACTAGGCGTGGTCAGAACATGGATGGGTGACAGATTTGAACTGAGTTTTTTTTAATATCATATTTAAAAAAAAAATATAANAAAAATTGAAAGTCAAAAATGTGTTGGTTGGGCATTATGCCATGCCCTGCATCGTTTCGTCGCGTTCGACTCATCAGGGGCTGACGATGCCCACCCAACTCTGGACCAATACCAGATCAAGAAGATCAGATATATGGCTTATCATAGTCGAGCGTGCTCTCACACCGCCATTCTTCCTTGGCTGGGAAAACACATAAGCATTAGCAATGTAATACCGTGTTTTTGCACACTGGAATTAGGTACACAATTTGTATTACATTGCATTGCTATTGTGTTTTGCCAGCCAAGCAAGATTGGCGCGGTGTGAGAGCATGCTCGTCTCTGATAAGCCCTATGTCTGATCTTCTTGATCTGGTATAGGTCCAGAGTTGGGTGGGAATCGTCGGGCCCCTGAGGAGTCGGACGCTACGAAACGATGCTGGACACAGCGTAATGCTGAGCCAAAATCTTTTTGACTTTCAATTTTTATAAGTTTTTGGTAGTATTCATACTACGGAACGTTTAAATTTTAATTTAAATCAAATTATAATTACTATTTACAAATGGAGACAAACAGATACATATCTTTTTGACGTAATGTCTGATGTTGGAACAGTTTCTATGTGTCACTCTTGCTTGGCACATCGATTTATTAAACGAAACCAGATTTAAACCTCAAGCACTTAAAATAATGCAGCACTGTAAAGAGGATGGAACTAAATTTCACTCGTATTTCTGGACATAACTTGCGACTTCCTATGTTATATTATGTACAATTTTTTTTTTTTCAGTTTATCCAACAAAGTTAAAGGATTCATGCAAATCAGGTAGAACATTTAAAGCAGTTGATAAATCTGATTGTGGATCGTACTATTCTTGCTCCGATGGAAAACTTTCGTACGAATCTTGCGGTATGTTAAAGAAATTTGATCCAGCTGGTTTGTCCTGCTTAGTGGATCTACCGTTTCACCGTGTCAATTGCTCAGCTCTGCCAGGTAAATCCCTAGTGGAAAAGGTTTTAGTGGAAGATTACTTAACCAATAATAATTTTAGGTTAAACTAGGGTAAGAGACAACCACCCCCTTCTCAGTTTGCTGGTCAACCCTTGGAAAGGAGTCGTTAATTAGCGTTTTTATTTTACTGCTCAATTTTGGATGCTATTTTCCCTTCCTAACAATTTGGAGTAGCCCTTTGTGGAAGTGACTGAGTTTATGAATTAAAATACATACATACATTTATAATGAAATAATACATTACCAAATTACCAATTAAAATAAAAAAATTACGACAACTCTACACTAAAGCTGAAGCAAGTACATTTCGAGAGAGTACGTCGTTGGCTATTCTCCATTCTTTTATAAATGAAGGTATCGTAACCAAGCTTATTACAGTCAACAAAATATGTACATTCTGATTCTGTCTGTCTGGCATTAACGTTTACTAGTCCGTCGATAACTTGAGTAAAAATCACCGATTTAGCTGAAATTTGGTATACATATTCCTTTTACTAATATTCAGGCTAAGTTAGTTGGACAGCACTATCCGTCTAAGAGTTAGCTCGTGTAAACATAGGCTTCAAATATAAATTCAATTCAATTTGCTGAACCCTATATTGAAAACCCAATGCTTGATAGTATAATTAAAATGGAAGAGTTAAACAGTGTCCTAGATAATTGTAAATTAAACAAAGCCCCAGGACTTGACCGTGTACCCTATGAATACTATATAAACGCCCCACCACTTTTAAAACATAAATTACTCGAGCTTTACAATAGAATATTTTTTAATGGCAATACTCCTACAAGCTTTACTAAATCAATTATCTTCCCTTTATTAAAAAAAGGCAATCCTGAATTTATAGAAAATTATCGTGGACTCTCCTTTATAGACTCAATCGCAAAGATTTTCGTCGGTATCCTGAATAATCGTCTGAACAAGTGGGTCGGAGAAAATAATGTTTTACATGAATTTCAAGCAGGATTTCGTCGGGGATACTCCACCCTAGATCATATTTTCACGCTCACTAACATAATCCAGTTAAAGTGGTCTGAAAATAAAAACAATAGAAAAGTCTACGCCTTCTTTGTAGATTTCAAAGCTGCGTTTGATTGTATCGACAGGCGAGCGCTTTTTTACAAACTTTCTGTACTTGGTATCTCGACTCGAATGCTTAGAAATATAAAGGAACTGTTCAGGGAGACCGCGGCAGCTGTATGGACTAAGAGCGGACTGTCAGAGGAGTTTAATATAAAAACAGGAGTAAAGCAAGGATGCCTCATTAGCCCCTTATTATTTAGTTTATTTCTGAATGACCTGTATGAGGAGCTTGACGGAGATCTATGCGTGCGGGGCATGAAAATTAAGATGTTAGCTTACGCCGACGATATTGTCCTACTGAGTGATAACATCATAACGCTTAGAAGGATGATAAAAAACCTAGACGAGTATTGTCAAAAGTGGAGTTTATCGGTAAATCTATCGAAATCTAAAATAATGGTATTCAAACCAAATGGTGGAAGAATATCAAAAACTGAAAAATGGTACTACAGGGGCCAACAAATAGATATTGTGCCAGAATACAAATACCTTGGAATAACTCTATCCTCCACACTTAGCATTAAAAACCACTTAAAAGACAAACTGAGTGCTGGAAAACTCGCGCTCAATAATACCGGCAATGTTCTGTGGTCCACTAAAAATTTCTCCTTCAAGACGAGGTTACAATTATTTCACTCGATCTCCAGGTCGATTATGTGTTATGGAGCCCAGGTATGGGGATGGAATCGTTCTGAAGAGACAGAAAAGCTTCAAAGATACTTCCTTAAAAGAGTCTTTGGTTTACCTTTAAATACTGCTAGCTACTTTCTTCAATTGGAATGTGGAGTAAACAGTATGTACATCTACACCTACAGGCTACATGTGAAGTATATTGAAAAAGTACTATGTGAGATGAATAATACGAGGTGGCCGAATATAATAGCAAAGCTTGTGATAAATGATAAGATATTATGGTATAAGGAGTGGAGTGATCGTATGTCTAAATATGGCATTGTGCCTGATCAAAGTTTGAGTGTGGCTGATCAGTGGTCAACATACTCTACTCAGTTGCTAGATGCTATGACAGCGATGGATACCAAGCAGAGCTTAGAGAAAGCGCGCTCCAGTGAAAACCACCCCTTATATTGTTACTTGTCATTTGATCTCAAAGACCATTATTTCCACACATTACCATTTTCAATGACTAAACAAATCATAAAATTGCGAGCTGATATGGTGGGTTTAAGTTATAATCCATGGGTAGAAGAAGATTTTCCAGAATGTCCTCTTTGTCACTTACAAACCAGAGAAGACCTCCACCATTTCCTCACCCAGTGCTCTGCTCTATCCCACATTCGACAAAGCCACCTCGGAAAAAATCAATTAACTTCGGTGGAAATTCTACTATTCTTAAATGGAAAGGACTGGAAAGCACTCTGTAATTATTTTGTAGCCGCTTCGATGTACAGAAAAAGCGAATTAATGCATGGTTAAATCAGATTCAATTTATATAGTTTATAAATTTATTTATTTTTTTATTTTGCATGTATATAGAAATTTAGTGTGTTAATGTTTGCAAACAAACACCTCGTAGTAAGATTAGCTTTTGTTATTCCTGATATAGTCACTTATCATTTACATTTTTACACTCTTATCTTTATATTGTTTTGATTTTTATATCCATTTATTTCTGTTATTGTTTACGTTTCTAATTATTTAAAGTCTTCATATTTACTTTTTGTAACGTGTTGTTATTGCTCTATTTACATTTATGCATGCTCGCCTTACATTATCTAAGGTCATTGTTATTATTATAGTTATTATGTCAAATGTTTATATTTTGTGCCGGGATTTCGCCTGACGGTCCAGTGACCAAGGCTATATCGTTTGATAATCACAATTATTCATGTAACAACTTGCTAAATAAATAAACGATTATTATTATTATATTCCTTTTACTAATATTCAGGCTGTTAGTTGGACAGCGCTATCCGTCTAAGAGTTAGCTCGTGTAAACATAGGCTTCAAATATAGGGTGTTTCATAAACATGGACGAATTTGAATTGCGTGCCATTTTTTCTGTTAAGTTGATAGCATTGATACTTATCATTTTTATCACCAGTTATCATTCAGAATTGAG
Organism: Gerris buenoi; assembly: GCA_001010745.2. Taxonomy (NCBI): domain Eukaryota; kingdom Metazoa; phylum Arthropoda; class Insecta; order Hemiptera; family Gerridae; genus Gerris; species Gerris buenoi. The sequence continues at coordinate 364,501 of KZ651635.1, forward strand.
TTTCAGAGAAAATTGTTTAGTTTAGTTGTGTTGCGTAACCATGGCGCGCCTAACTGTCGACCAACGTTGTTTGGAAGTCAAAACGTGTTAAACGCAAACAGAGATAGTCCTTCACTAACGATGCGCAAACTCCGGGCACTTATGGGCCACAATAAAGCACTAACTGAGTGTGCCGTACGCAAATTAATGAAGAATTTTGAGACCACTGGTTCAGTGAATTATGTGAAACGGACTGTGCGGGACTGATGAGAGCGTTGTCAAACACCCTATATAAAATTGAAATTTCAGGACGGAAAAAAATTCTATCATTACCCATTCGGTGAGACAAACACTTCTTTCAAATACATTTTTATTAATACCATCAAAGATACCGCTGTGGCTGTGAGCGGTGGTTAAGATTGTTAAAACTATTAAAGCGGATCTAATCATTTAAAATAGAGAAAACACGTTTTTACCGTTATCTCATGTTCTAACGTAGAGATTTTTAATAAAATCTGATATGCATCGCCTAAAGTACAATTGAAACAGGCATTAAAATTTCAACTTGATACAAGCAGAAGTTTTTGTCTAGTGAAGGGATACATTTTATAATAGTTGTGAAAAGGAGTGGAATAATAAGAATCTCTCTCTACAACCATACTCTTTATCTATCAACACATCATGATGATCTATTTATTCAATATTCAATATGTACTTACATATTAATTTCTATAAGCTCTTTTCAATGATAGAGCCACGCGATGGATAGGAATAATCGGCACTTCTTAAGATATTAAAAAAAAAAAAAAAACAGAGGGATTTAATGATATAAAGAAGATGTACGGGGTGTTCTTCTTTAGACTGTTACTCCCCTTAGCAAAACAGAAGTAGGATATTCCTTTGTCCCAAAGGAAATTGGACTACTAGAAAAACATCCGTTTTTCTTAATAGCTATTTACATAGTCAAACTCATTTTCATTCTAAAACAACATAGAGATAGGGGAGTAACAATCTAAAGAAGTACAGAATAATCAACTTCTAAGTAAATTACAACTTCATACGAACATTGCAGAACACTTTGCCTGCTTCTATAAATATACGGAGAAAATATTTAGAAAGTAAACTCCTAAACAGCAGAAAGTTTTAGGTCTTTGTACATTGGGTCACTATGAATAGACATATTATAATATTATCCTAAAAACCTAATTGTTGAATACGGATGAATTTCACGGTATACTTATTAAATAATCCAAATTACAATTATCAATAAAATAATAAAACAACCAAAAATTTAAAAATTGGCATACTTATTTTAAATTGAAATAATCAACTCTCGGTCCACATTTTGTACTATTTAGTTTAGAGTACTACAGACCCTCCATTTTGAATTAATTTACATATTTTTCTCGTTTATTTAATCCCATTATGGTTATGTTATTCAGGTGAACCTAATTGCCCTAAAACAGGAATCATGCGCAAACCGTACCCAGGCGATTGCAGTAAATATTACGAATGCCATAATGGCACACTAAATGTGGAACTGTGCGGATTATGGGAGAAGTTCGACCACGATACACTTATGTGCCGCTATAGTTTGTTGCCTGTTAACTGCGGTTATTAATAACTACATTACATGAAAATATTTTTAATAAGACTTTTTGCATTGTTAAAGAACACATCTTAAATACCTATGTTAGTATTAATTTCATATTGTACATTTGTGTAAGATAAAATTATATAATTTATTTTTAAATTAAAATTAATTTATTATTATCAATTTTAAAATGAGAACATTATCCTCACATCATCAGATCATGATTCTTCAGTTATTATCATCAGATATTAATTACCTTTGCTCCGGCAGCCTGTAGACCAATGACAACAGGAGCGGATATGAGAAGCACTAGAGTCAGCCTTACGTTGGCCATAAAACCAACCAGGATACCAAAGATAAAGGTAGAACAGTAAGTCAGTAAGAAACTCATCTTGCACCCGATTCCTTCACGTATCCGTTCTATATCACTGAAAATCAAATTAAATAAATAAATAAAGATAAACACAAAATAGCATTAAATTAAGTGTATCGGTGTTTGTAGAGGTTCGGAAATTAAAGTCATCAGGAAAGGATTGTTCTTCAGGTGGTGATTTCATTGGAAAGGGCATAAGTCTGATGTTTCGCTCGTAATCATCAATCTTCAAGGTGTTCATGGTGATACTCTGAAGATGTTTTTACTATTAGACGATCAATTTCAGTAATTACAGTCTTATTTATAGAAAATAGTTATTTATCAACGACTTGCATTGTAAGTGGACTTAGCATTGCTAATAACAGGGCGAGAAGTGTTACTTCCCTCCCTTGGGAGTAAAAAAACAATTATACAAACTTAACCAACTTAATTTTTTTAGGTATTTTTTAAGTATTATGTTGGTAGTAAAGTTTTTTCGCTGTTTATAGCTTTTAAATTTTTCAGGAAGGTTACTTTAGGTTATCATACAAAGACATTAAAATAAAAACAAACTATTAAAAGTGTTGTAAAACGTGTATATTTAGTATAAAAATTGTTATTTTAATAAATCAAGTAACTAAATATCAGTTTAAGGTGTTTAAAATTATGTGAATTTGTAGTTAAAACTTTTATACCTACAAACTTAGCTATTACCCATGGTGCACTAGTCCTAGATAAAATTTAATACGCAACATGGATCGAAGTATTTCTGCTCTCGGGATTATCTCCCTCGGCTATGCCTCGGGAGCTAAAACTACAGTTATCTCCCTCTTGCGTAATTAACTATTACGCAACAAGGGAGAGAAGTATGTTTACCTGCTCGAGGTTAAGTTTGCTCCTGAGGCACCGCCAAAGGAGAAAACATCAATAGCTCCCGAGGCCTCATGACCGAGGAAGGTAACTGTAGTATTAGCTCCCGAGGCATAGCCGAGGGATAATCCCGAGAGCAGAAATACTTCGATCCATATTGCGTATTAAATTTTACCTACAACTGGTGCACTATGGCATTTAAAGGCTTTAAATTGATAGTAAATAAACTCGTATCTGCATATTGATTTATTTGGAAGTAAATTATTATTTGAATGAAGTGCAACTTCTTTTATATCCGGAGGAGTACAAGTCTCTTCCGGGAATAATGATTCCAAACTCCATTCTTCATCCATTGTTTTGTAAAGGTAAAGGAGTATTTCACGTAATTTAAACACCGAAAACAGATATTTAATTAAAATCACAAAGTTTATACTAAATTAAATATATACGTTTCATAACACTTTCAATAGTTTGTTATTAATTTAAAGACTTTGTTTGATAACCTAAAGTAACCTTCCCGACAAGAAAAATTAGCTAAACAGCTAAAAATAACTTTACTACCAACGTAATACTTAAAAAATACCTGAAAAAATTCCTTTTAAGTTGGTTTGATTGTTTTTTCACTCCCATGGGAGGGAAGTAACACTTCCCGCCCTGTTATTAGCAATGTAAAGTCCACTTACAATGCAAGTTGTAGATAAATTACATTTATTAAATATTGAAGAATATAAATATGGTACTTCGAATGTTACTCCCTTATAAAAAAACAGAGGGAAGTAACAATCTAAAGAATGCGCACGCAATGTTCTTCTTTAGACTATTACTCCCCTTATAAAAACAGAAGTTTGGTATTCCTTTTTCCGAGTACATTTGACTAAACATCCCTTTAATAGTTATTTAGCCAAAGTCGTAAATTCTAGAGAAATTATAGGGGAGTACCAATCTAAAGAAGTACCATAAATATTAATTAGTGGCTCTTAATTCTAGAAACATCTTTAGCAAGGTGTGTGTTTATCCTTAAAGATTAGTTGAGTATTTGGAGCGAAATTTCGAAACACTATCACCACCGGAAATCCTAAAGTTTCAGCAATAATGTTTATTGCTGATTATTGCTGATGTGTTGTTATTGCCCTTGCCTAGTCCTTGCCCTTGCCTAGTCCTTGCCCTTGCCTAGTCCTTGCCCTTGCCTAGTCCTTTCCCCTGCCTAGTCCTTTCCCAGGCCTAGTCTTTGCCCTTGCCTAGTCCTTGCCCTTGCCTAGTCCTTGCCCTTTCCTAAACCTTAGAGAGACGATCTTCGATCCGCTAGGGTGGAAACTATGTTATTCATTCAATTTGTTGTCCAATCTGTTCTAGGTATTACATATTCAAGGTTTTTTTTCATAAAATACTAGGCGTATAAAAAATTTCTCTAAAACAGATTTACAACTATACTTTGTTTTAGATTTGAACTTGGATTGTGAGATTGGAAACGTATGCGGGAGAGTTAGTGATTTTTCGAAGGATCTTTAACTGAAGGGATTGGATCCTATAAGAATTTGAGCGTTTGGTGCAACCCCATAGCTCAATTCCATAGGTCCAAATAGATTTGAGGATTGAATTGTAGATAAGGAGTTTGTTGGAAAGGCATAGGTGGGATCTTTGGTCGAGGAGTCGCAAAAGGAGTTTATAACTCTGTTGGTGTCCGTACGTTTAGTTTTAGTGTGTTGAAACCAGGTCAATCGTCGGTCAAAATGGAGGCCTAGGTATCTTACGAAAGAGGATTGTGGGATCACTGCTTGGTTGAGGATGACTGGAGGACAAGTTGAATGTCTGAGAGTAAAAGTGACATAGATTTGAACTAAGAATTATTTTTTTAAATCGTTCTTAAAGGATTGAAGATTACGAATAAAGTTACTTTTAGTGGAGACATGTCCTTTCCTGATAAAATGTTATTTATATACATGTTAATGTTAGATTACTTACTCTGATAATTTCTGAGATATATCGCCTTCTTTATTGAGATCATACCAAGAACTATCCTGTCTTAATATCTGAGATAAGAAGATCTTCCTTAACTTGAACACTTGCCTTTCAGCCGACATCTCCCAGCAGAATACCTGGAAAATGAGATAACAATTTTTATCTTCTGTTGACTTAAAAAACTTTTTAAAATGATAATATTAAACAGATAAGCGATTTAAATTATTTTTAGGATGATTCACGTCCTTTTTCAAGTATTAGATATTGATAAAACATCCTTAGTAGTACTGGGTATTGTGTATTATTTAATCTGTGAATGGAAACACCAAACAACTGATAACATTGAAAAATTAAACTGTTATAATATAGATTTACGTTGCAATATAGATAAATATGGAGACGATTTACGTAGCAATATAGATAAATATGGAGAGAACCAATGTTTTGTTGTAGCTGTTATAGATATTAAGGAACTATACTTCCACATCAGTGATACAAATTTCTCCTATTTAACCAGAAACAAATTTTGGAAACTTGGGCTTTCATTTTTTATTCCTTCCCCCTTTAATCTTTATTAACAAACGAATGAAGGGAGCTTGGGCTTTCATGTTATATTTCTTCCATATTTATTAACCAGAAACGAATTAATAGAGCTTGGGCTTTCATTTTCTATTTCTTCCTAATTAAAGCAGCTTGGGCTTTCATTTTCTATTCCTTCCAAATTAAAGAAGCTTGGGCTTTCATTTTCTATTTCTTCCAAATTAAAGAAGCTTGGGCTTTCATTTTCTATTTCTTCCAAATTAAAGCAGCTTGGGCTTTCATTTTCTATTAATTCCATATTAAAGCAGCTTGGGCTTTCATTTATTAATTCCATATTAAAGCAGCTTGGGCTTTCATTTTCTATTTCTTCCTAATTAAAGCAGCTTGGGCTTTCATTTTCTATTAATTCCATATTAAAGCAGCTTGGGCTTTCATTTTCTATTTCTTCCTAATTAAAGCATATTGGGCTTTCATTTCTATTTCTTCCTAATTAAAGCAGCTTGGGCTTTCATTTCTATTTCTTCCTAATTAAAGCAGCTTGGGCTTTCATTTTCTATTTCTTCCAAATTAAAACAGCTTGCAGACAGTGCCCCAGGCCAAGTCAGCAAGCATGCAGTCTATCTTTACTTTACTATCGTTATTTTAATACTTCCCCGTAATTACTCTGCTTCCTCTTAACTTAAGATGGACTTTTGAAATTTGAATCATCAATTAAGTTTAAGTGGCTCTGGTCAGGCAAGTAACTACTTAGCTATGCAGTAATTAATGATTAATTTGGTTGCTTGTTTACATAGCGATTACAAAGAATAAGGTTATACACTGAATAAAATTAAAGGGATAAACAATTAATTTATTATTGAGAAAATTTACTGTTTCCTACCTGAAGCGAAACCATTGCGAATGTGAGGATACTAACGCCTATATAAGTTAAAGCAGCCTTTGACATAAAATGGAAGAACCTTTCTCGATCATTCCTGCGAACAAATAAATAAATTCAAAAATGAAACGATTTTAATGAACATTCAATGAAGTCCAGTTACATATTTTAATGTTAAAGAGATTCCCTTACCTTAGACACTTGCCCTCAGCAAAATTATGGAGAGGGGAAATTTTGTCTATAATACTACATGTCAGAGCGGAGCCTGGCAACACTGTTTTAGCAACCTTCCCGCTTTCACAAGCTGGCATATTTGAGTTTTCAGCAATAGTTGGTTTATGCGGTGCCCAAAGCAAGAGATCCTCCCTTAAAGTACATTGGGGTTGTCTACCTTCAAGTATAATTAATTCTTCATACTTCTTATATTGCTTAATTTCCTGATGGTATTGTTAATTTGGCGGAAAGTGTGGAAGAAATAGAAGAAATTATGGAGGAATTGAAAGTAGTTATGTCAGATAACGGTCTTCAAATTAATACTGAGAAGGCAACTTTCTACAGGTGATAAGTTACGGATGTGAAACTTGGTCATTTACCAATGAACTAATCGGAAAATTGAGAGTGATGCAACGTAAAATGGAGAGAAGCATGTGAAACATCACAATAAAGCATAAGTGTTCGAACACCTGGATAAGATCACAAACTGGGATGGAGGACCTAGGAAGAATAGTAAGTTTAAAGGCGGGGATACACTTGAGCATTCGCCCGAATGAGCATGCGTTTCCGTTCGGCTCGCCCTATACATTTCTAAGCAAATCGGGGCGAACGCATGCTCATTCGGGGCGAATGGTCTAGTAGTCTAGTAGTGTATCTCCGCCTTAAGGAAATGGAAATAGGTTGGAAATATTGTAAAGGCGGTGACACATTAGACTAAAGCATTGGCCCCGAATGAGCACGCGTTCGCCCCCGAATGAGCATGCGTCCGCCTCGATTTGCTTAGAAATGGATAGGACGAGCCGAACGGAAACGAATGCTCATTCGGGGCGAATGCTCAAGTGTATCTCCGCCTTAAGGATAAGGAGTAATGATAGATAACAGATGGACCAAAAGAATAATGGGATAGAAGGAGAGGAAGGGAAAGACCCACTACCAGGTGGGATGAAGAAATGAGAGAGATATGTGAACGGGAAACTTGGTAGAGGGTTGTGTTAGCCAGAACTGAGTGGAAGCGAATGTCTCAAGTGTATTGTGATGTTTGGCTGTGGAAAATCGAAGAAGAAATAGTTATTTATGTAACTAGGCAGCAAAATGGAATTTTACTGACGAGTGATAAGATTAGCCTCCGAGCCGAA
>KZ651636.1:11884-25545 GCA_001010745.2 Gerris buenoi
CCCCCCCAAAAAAAACCAACTAAATACATTATTTATAAAAGCGGATGCAACGATTTTGATAAAAAATAGATTAGTGCGGCACATAGCTTCCTCGCATCTAATATTCCTCCCATTTTAATATTCCAAAAATGTTTTGATTTATTACTTGAGTAAGAAAAAGAACCAGAAGTTTCAGAGATATCAAGATAAGTCAGTAGTCAGAAGTATTGGGATTTGGATAATTTTTTTCAGCAAAATAAACTCAATTTGTTCCATCAATCGAGGACATTTATGTAAATATACTCAGCGGCAATTACGATGGATGACAGATTTCTTTTTAAGTTAGTGCATGCTTAAAATATTATTTGGAAATCTAGTTCTCTTTATTATTAAGCCCTCCACACACGGAGCAACTCAAAACAAACTGGAACTCCAGTCATTTTTGAGTTGACAGAAAGCAAACCCAGTTAGTAATGAGTTGCTCCGTGTGCGGTGTCCCGCTTAATTACACAGTTTGAAATTAATAGTCAACTGGTTAGTGATTTGAGTTTGTTTTGAGTTGCTCCGTGTGCAAAGGGCCTTAGATTTCAGATAACGTTGAGATATACTATTCTTTAAAACTTGATTTGAGTTGCTTTTCTCTGTTTATAAATTTTTAACGTTTTAACAAAGTTTTTATAAGGCCTTAGTTCTATTAAGATTAAATAGAAAACCATTTTATCGAAAGAGTTAAATAAGTACCAGATTAAAATATGAATATCAGTTTCCAGGAGGATTTTTAAGATATGTTCGTTAAAAGTGCAGGATATGGCATCGTTGAATATGATTTCACACATTTTTTATTAGGTATTATTGTGGGTTTGTGTTGCATACGAACGCATGAGATATTTTTGAATGTAGTATGATCTGCATATTATAATCACCTAAGGTATTGTTGAATTTGATTGTAAGGTAATGTTGAATAATTCTGTGTACGGATATACAGGTTTATTTAGAAGGAATATCTCGGAAGCGGGAACACTTATAGCACGAAGGACCATACGATAGCTTCAGTACAACATTTAGTTTTATTTAGTTACTAAAAGAACGCGCTGAATGTTCGTGTATAAAGAAATTACTGTTGTTTAATAAAAACTCGGCTTCTCAGTTATTTTTCGCGATGACGGTGCTACAACCAAAATCGTTTTATGTTTTACAATTTTTATTAAAAGTGAATCAGTCATTAGTATTACTTCACTACAACATTGGCCCTTCCAATGAGTGCAATGTCGTCGGCACTGGTAAGGCAATTTCGATAGTGGTTGTTTATGCAAAGGTAAAATTTAAGGATGGCTTCAAACTTCAGAAGAGGATGTTCAAATGGGGAAGAAGAGGAAGAGTCAGACAATCTATTTCTCGAATTCCTCACCAATCTACGCATCGTGCAAGCAGAGAATTGGAGATACTCCAACCCACTGTGAAAGTGTTGGAAAAGAGCCAGGCAATGAATCTTACGAACTGCAGTTAGTGGAAGCTCTTAAAGTTCGAAGAAGGGAGCTCGTTAACATGAAGCAGTTAGAGAATGACCAACACTACCTGGACCGATTAATTGTCAACAATAATGTCACTTCAAACTTTTAGAGCTTCCAGTAAAGCTCTTAAAGTTCGATGGAGGGAGCTCATTAACATAAAACAGTTAGAGAGTGACAAAAAAAACTGCCTTGACAAGTTAATTGTCAACAATGATGCCACTTTCTATACTTATGGCATAACTGGTCCTGTCATGGGATGAAGAAAATAGACATGCAACGTTAGTACTGTGCTGTTTCAATAAAAGAGAATTTTACCCCCTTTAAACAAAGTAAATGTTAAAAAACTGGCTGTTATCTCAATTTGAATCAGGGCTCGAGGCTACTGGAGTCTATCCACCGCTAATTTCTGAATGAAAAATTGTCGTTGAGGTGGATTGGCCGATGTGATGCAAAAGACTCTCTTTCACTCTTTTCACTTCTGTTCACCGACTCATATAGGATTTTATTTTATTTGGGGTTTGGTATAGGCTGCTAAGAGATATCGAGGAATTTAAACAATAAATCACTACAGCCAAACAGATTGTCACACCAGACATGCTCAATAGCAAGTAAGGAGAGTTAAGAATGCCACACAAAATATTTATGATCTCTCCAAGGTAGGTAACTAATATTCTGGGATTTAAATGAAAATGAATGATTTCCTTCATTTCTTTAATTTTAAAAAAATTATAATTTTTTTTTAATTATGAGTAATTTTTCAAATTCGGAATTTTACTTTAATAACTACTCTCATAATATTAATTGGCAACTGCTAGTTACTACTTAAAAGTTTTTAAAACTTGCTGTTTTAAAATGTGTGGAAATATTTTGTAGGTTCTTCGGGACGTCATAAGGTACTGTGCGTAGTTAAATCAAATAAAATGTTAATAGAAATTTTTAAAAATTTTATTATTATTATTATTTTTATTTTTTTTTTTTTTGGAAATTTACTGAATTACTCTTGTAATATGACTAGAAATTTCTACCCCCACAACTAAACCTAGGCAATAAAATGCCAAGTAACTAAGTTGTTTATTAAATAATAAAATGATTTCATGACAGCCATGTAGATGTATGCATGAAAGTATATTATGTAATATGTGGCTTCTCTTTCTATAAGTTATGGGCGGGCTTTTAGGTGTGAAAGGAATTGGCAGTCTATTGAACTAAGTACACAGAGACCACTAAAGGTTTCGGATAACATATATCAGTAACGTGAAATAAAATTAAATAATTATCAGTTTTTTCTTTTAGATTCTATTGCTTCCAGTCGAACTGAAGGTAACGGCAGCTATGTGATTGTTCTGAATGACAAAACATTTTATGAGTCCGATTTAAAAAATTCCAAGAAAAAAATCCGATTCAGACGTCAGGTAAAATTTTTGGTTCCGTGTCTTTCTGTCCGTAGCTCAACTGATAGTATGTCAGATTAGCCCTTTGTTGGTCCCATATAAATTTTAACCTTCTTCGCCCATTTGTTTCTCTTCCACATGCGTATACAAACATACATTAATTTTTATTTGTACTTATATATTTAAAAGTAATCTTCTGACGTTTATGAAATTTGGATGGTTAGTCAAAAGTAGCTCGCAGATAGCCTCAAATTAATTCAAGCATCTGCGCTCTTTAGCTTTTGCTAAATTGATACTTTATTTCAAGTAAAGAAGAAGAAGAAGAAGAAGCAATATACCACACTAATCTATGGAATTCAAGAAGGTAGCCTTGACTATAGTATCTTTTACATCAATCGAATCTAGTAGAGAATATATAAAGTTGGATCATATTGACGAGATCTTCAAAGTTCCGTGTACAATATATCGGATAAGAGACACCATTTCCCATTTACTCAAAATAAATATTACATTATTGCTCCGGCCTACATTCAAAAACTCTAACGTAGATTTGATAAATTATGGATTTTACAATAAAAACTGCATTATATAAATCTAGACTATTTTTTTTTAATTAATTCTATGATTTTTTTTCTATCACTAATATCTATGATATATCATATCTATTCTATCTAATCAATCACTAATATCTATACTTATAAGTCTCAAAGATTTTCAATTTAGTCAAAATTGATCAATGAATATTAAGAACTATAAGTTAACACCTACATCTTGGAGCAAGTAATTGCTATAATTTATTTATTCAGAGGGATTGGCTGGTTGAGAGGAGGCGTCCTAACAGGTTATTTTTCTTCGAGAAGGCAGCTGTTGCCCCTTAGCCTGGGATGTCATGAATGTTTTATGAATCTCTTTAGAAAGTTTTCTCCGAACAGCTTAGTGGGCAACTCTTCTCTAATCTTTCCTGCTATATTGTGTAATTTCCAAGAGTGCATATAATTCTGTATAAAATCATTGAATAACAAAGACCTCGTTTAAAATAGCTTCTAACAACGTTTTTCATTAAGTTGTTCAGGGTGTTGGCTTCTTTTATACTGTACAGTATTATCATTTTTAGTGATAATCTTTGTATTAGAGATTATTATTAGATAGTTGTGTTTACTAAGATCAACGACTGAGGTAAAAACAATTTATTATGTACTTTAAATTAACAAACCTTTTATATAAGATTTTGGTTTACTCCTTTTCTAAAAATGGTGTTCTCTTAGGCGAAATAATTTTCCCGAAAAATTATCTTTGCAAAGGTCTTCACCAGAAACTGACTCCCAAGATTTATAAACTTCAAGAATATAAAAATTTGCTTTGTTGGTACGAACGAAGGGGCTCGATTAAGTGATTGAGACTCACATGTTGCATATCATATTAGAGTCATTCGTTGAACCAATCATTACACGACACTGAAGATTGCATCAGGGCAGAAGATTGCGTACAAAACAGCACATTATCAGTATGACATATCCACCCGTAGTGGGCCCGCTTCCCAATTTATATTTATTTTAATAATACAAAATGTATATTTAGATTATTAACCCTGCAACTGCTAGGTGACATTTTTGGGACTCACACTTGCTGGTGGGGTGTGTGGCACCCCTATATATAAAATAATATAAAAAAAATATTATGTTCTTATAAACAAAAATATAGCTTATTTTCGACTAAGGGGACAATATATATGATGAAAAATATGCCTAACTAAAAAAATAAATAACATTTATTTGCAAGAAATGAAAATTACAAATATCCATAATATTTCTTACAAACAATAGGTGATTCAAAAAATTAAAAAATATTAATGTATAAAAATGTACCTATTATTTTATATGATAGTGAATCAAATAAACAAATATTGATACAAAAGTAACAAAAATAATTAAATAGATAAGTTTAATGGCCATTGTTAGCGACAGTCTTGAAGTTTAGCATTTTTTCTTACCCCTTTTATTATGTTTTCATTGAAAAACGTTTATATATATACATCAATATTTATATATTTTTTTATAAATTTAGAATATATATTTTTTTATAATTTATATTTATGTATTGTGTCATCATATAAAAATGTATATTATGAAATATCCGTTTTCTCATAGTTATTATTACTTGACATACATAACTGATGTCTTCAATGGCCACAGTAGAAAAGGAGTTGAAATTCTCCTAACCAAACTGCATAAGGTAAAAAAGTTAATGACTGAACCAATAAAAAATCATTTACTAATTAATTACCTACTATCAGAGTTCCTAAATAGAGCACATCATTAAATTGTAATTGTTTTACGATGCTGAGTATGATCGATAGAAATATTGAAATCAACAACCTTGATGACTTTTTATGATCCGTGCCTAAGTTTTTTTTTATAACTTTTAAAACAATGTACATCTCTAAAAGGTTAAAAATAATAGAATTTAAAAAATAAGTACGATGAGAAAAAAAAAATTAATTCGAGGCTCCATGTTAAATGACACAATCTTCAGTTTCACTGTCGATGCCTCCTAAAGAATCCTGAATATCCTGTTGGTGGTTATGGTGGTCAATATCATCATCTATGACTTGGATAGTGCGCCACATCTCATTAGACTCCAAATGTGTTTTATTAGCTGTCATCCTATCTCCCAAAATTATTAAACTTTATTTAGCACACACCGTAACGTAAAAATCCCTGTCAAAAATCACTGGCACGTGGGGTTTCGCAAACCCCAAAGAACACAAACACTGCTACGTGGGGTGTGGTAAACCCCAAAAAGTCTAGAAACAGAAAATATAACCATACTGAAACCGCTAGAGACATCATTCTAGGGGAGCCTTCTACTACCATCCTTAACTCTATTTACAAGAAGTTTCATGCGTCTACAATCTCTAGTCAAGATATAACCAACACGCAAACATCTCGTGGGGTGTATCACACCCCACCTAGCAGTTGCAGGGTTAAGCTATATCTCTTATCTTTCCATTTGAACTTTCTCATATAAAGAAAAATTATTGTCATGGCGCGAAAATTTGATTCTTAGAGAGATCCGCTTAGTCCAAGAAAGTGTGTTTTTCCCCTTCTTCTTTCTTAAATTCTGTTTGTCGTCTGTGCAGACACGTGGAGCTTAAACTACTGGGCCGATTGTGATGTAATTTAGGGTCGTGTTTAGAAAAATAATACGCAGCTATTAAATAAGTAATAATAGACGAAATCGAGACATCAATTTTAGCTCCAAAAACTCTGAAAAACAAAATATTTCACGACAACGGTAAACAATTCTTAAATGTAGTCCCTTCAAATACAAATCTAAAGAATATAAGCCGTTTTCCCGAGGAAAAATCTAGTTTACGAGATATTGGTGAAATTCAAAAAAGTTTTTGGATATGGGACCGAGAATATATATGAGAAAGTTAGTCTGAGTTGTCTCGGACTGATTATTCACTTCTTAATTTCTTTAAAAATACTAAGGGAGGGGGGGTTAAAATACGATACAGCGCTGGCCTGTATTGTCACCGGAGGTCTAGGTTGATGTGTCCCTGAAGCCAACTTTGTAATAAAAAATGATAAAATAACTGGTCTTTTAGTTGGTTTTGAAACACCTTATTATGCTGCACATTGTCGGCCTAACAATGGGCAATCTGATCTTCTCGATCCTAATTAGGAAATTATTCAACTAATTTATGCCATTTTTTCTTTTTACACAAAACTAGACATGGTTATGCATCTCTAGAACCAATTGTACTAAAAACCTAATATTGGGAAGTTAGCTTGATTATATATGCAATTTTTGCAGGCTATTTGGAAAGGGCTTTCCAAATAGCCATTTTGATTAAATGGTGGCCATTTATATTTATAAACCCGACCCTCACTAACATAGCTACTCACTACTTCTTTGAAACGCAGAAGTGAAATCATTGTAAGATTTGTAAGTGGTATAATAATTGTATCATAATAATATCGTTCGAAAAGAGATTTTCAGATATTTGACCCAGGAAACGAAATTGGAATAAAGAAAAATACTCTGCCAGTTAGTGTGGTACATAGCTTCCTCACGTCTTATCACGTATTATACTTTAATTTTTTCCTCCTCCTTATTGCTTCTGAGCTTACTATACCAAAGGTAACGTATGCTATGTGATCCTGAACGACTTATTATATCTCCGCTTAAAAAAATTCCAAAACAGAAATCTATGTGTATGTTTTTTTTGAGATTTCTATTGGTTCATCATTCCATGAGTAAGGAACTAATACACAATAAAATTTCAGGTAATATTACTCTTTTTTTTACATAAATGCTTGGAATATAATAGGTTTGTTCCAACCACACTTCAAACTGGTTTGGAACTGTCCGACGCATGCGCAACGGACCACAATTGACCGTTTTTCGCTAATGCGCATGCGTCGTACAGTTGGGAACTAGTTTGGGACTAGTTTGAAGTGTTGTTGGAACAAGCCTAATAATATTAGTGCAGCCTATTTTTTAATTACTCAATGTGTGATTATGTTATCAATGTTATTTAAATTCATTCCTATAATATTTTTTTTACTATATTTTCTAATATTTTTCTAACCCTCTTAATAATAACTATATGGAATTAATTTGAATCTAAAAATCCCTTTAAAGATGTTTTCTTTTCTGTTTATATAGGTAAGAGTTTGGTTTATTCATATATGTAGCGGATGATAATTGTTAATGAGACGTTGTTCCGGTGATTGTGGGTACGCCCTCAGGTCAAGGGGAGTTCCGACACGTCTTTGCGCGTCACCCAGTAAACATTGTGTACACCAGGCAAAGTCATTGTGAATAAGATCTCATGGGCTCGCATCTGCTTTCTATCTAACAAACTATTGTTTCCATTTTCACTCTCATATCAGTATTCTTTTTTCCTCTTCAAATCAATTTACAAAAAAAAGAAATAATTAAAATAACTATGTTTATACTTAATAGATTATTGCATTGCTTCCGAGCATACAGAAGGTAACGAAAGTATTGTGATCGCTCCGACAAATACTTTTTTTTTTACAAATATATATATATATTACAGCTTTGTATATGATTTCAAAACTGAGCATTTATCTTTTTTTTCCCTCAATTTTTAATTTCGATCCTTGAACACACCCTGTGATCAAGTAAAAAAAACTGTAAATGAAACAATTTTTAATGTTTCAAATTTCAGATAGAAAAAACTCGGCATATATATATATAATCCCGCCAAAACTACCAATCAATTAATTTTAAATAATCTTCAAAGTAAAAAGGGGAAAAATACATTAATGTGTTATAAAAAAGAAATACATGATAGATTAAGATAAAATATCATTATTAGTTTAAAACCATAGTCTACCTTTTAAAATATTCGTACTTGTAAATAGTAACATCTTTCAGAATCTATTATATAAGATATATATATTTCTTTCAATTAATATACTTCTTTATACAAACTGAAACATATAATTTTACAGTATGCCCTTACACATAGGATGAACAAGTACAAGGGTGGATTGAATGAATTTTGTAGAATACGTTAATGAAATTAAAACAGCCAATTTTATATAACTGTTTGTGGTTGTTGCTGCTTCTTGGGAAGAGGAGCTGAAAAATAAACAAATAACAGTACAGTAAGTCAACAATTATACCAGGGAAGAATATTGTGCATTTGAAAAAAATAATAAATGATCAGGCATAGCAGGGTTGACTAACCTTAAACACTTGTGCACCACATTTGTGAATACCTACATAATTAATAGGTCAGTAAACCTCATAATGTCTCTTACTGGCATTACCAATCAAGATATAGATTAAAGAACATTAATAAAAACCTTCNGAATATTATAGATATTTATTACACTAATAAAAATATTCATAGCTAAATAAAAAATAAACAAATTAACTCACTGCAAACGTGTCGACATATTTCAACTTACTTAAATATGGTTAATCTGGTTTACTACTTAAGGCTTAAGATTTACTATAAATTGGTTTTCTTCTTGCCTTTATTTCTGAAAACTCGTCTATAAGGTCGTCAAGGAATAGCTCCGCGGCCGCTGCCGCCCCTTGGTGCTGCCGCCCCTAGGCATGTGCCTATAGTGCCTAGTGGGAAATCCGGCCCTGAACATAGTGTATTATAAGAATTTCATATATGCTAGATCTTATTGTATCTTACTTAATAGGAATACATTTTATTAACAAGCATCGATTAATTCATTTATTGAGAATATAAAGTTTGACACAAATATATATTCTAAACAAATCAAATATATGTCAATATACATCATATTTCAATGCGACGGGTCGCCAGCCACCTAGTAGTTTTTAAATGAGCCCAACGTTTGGAAGTTTGTATCCCTTTTTTTTAGATTTCCAAAAAGAAAATGTTTGTTACCCTACCACACGTAGAAAAAATAAAAAGAAGATAATCATTTTATATCGTAAAAATGTGGTATAGACAAATATTTAAAAACAAAAAAAAATTGAGTGGGTATTATATGAAAGCTTCTGACGATTAGTTTACAAATATATAAGTATATGCTTGTTTAAATCAAATNTAAATTTAAATTTAATCTTTCTGTAGTATAAATACTACCAAAATCGTAAAAATGAAAGTATATGCTTGTTTAAACTTTGCATTCTTTATTGGTATTGTGAGTTAAAATATACCCCAAAAAAATCTGGGTATATTTTAGCCTGGAGATTGAACCAGGGACCCTTGTCCAGGGAAACAGGGGTCCCTTGTTATTGTTTGATTTTTGGGGCCCTCCACCTAAATTTGTTTATTAAAAAATGTTTTTTCATAATATAATAATGGCATATGCTTGTAACTCTAAAAAACCCTAAAACATACTTGGATACAATTATTACTTCCCTGTGATTTTTTTTTTAATTTAAACGTGTAGAGGGATTTGGGAAATAAAATAGGTCTGTAGGGGACAGAGAATAGAAAGGGTGAAATAATAATAAATATAAATATAGTAGTGCGGAATAAAAATCATTGTTTATAACAAGGATTTTGATGGGTGCTCAACTAGAACTAAACAATTATCTGGTGCACTGTGTGGACGAACGGGAAGCGTATGTTCACAATCTTCGAGCTCAATGATCTATAAGCTCAAGCACATTTATTCCAACTTTAGTTTTTGTCCACCAAACTTTAGATTGACAAATATTGTGAGTAGGCGGTTTTTTGTAAGACTTGAGAGGGGCAAAGAACCCGATTTTGTACGTTAAAGTCTATCTAAATCTTTATATATCTTTAGCAGGATAAGAGTGGTTCAAAGTACCCCAAGTTGGTTCCAGTAAAGTAAAGGATACGGTTGTGCTCGACTTGTTGGGCTCACCGCCGTGCCTCCAGATACATTAAAAATAGCACACTTTAGCGAAACACGGACATATAGCTAGTCATTTATAATTCAGATACAAGACAGATATCTTGACGGATAATTTGTCTATTGATATATGTGTCCAAATCGCAAATGAAGGTAGGTAAATTAATTTTTATTTTAACACAATTATTGTGTAACTAATATTGATGTAGAACTTATAGGAACTAACCTAGGATAAAGGCAGAATTAGGAATTACCTAATCTACAATAAATAAATACGAGACATAAATATTATTGACACTAAAAGGTACACAAGTCTAAAATATACATAATAATAATAATAATAATAATAATAATCCTTGCTTCATGATTTTAGATTTAAAATTTTAAAAAATACGAATAAAAAAGCGTAAAATCAGCGAATGCTGAGGATTGATTGAGGTTATGTGTTATGTTGGAAGACTTAGAACAGTGGAATGCGTTTTTCCATTAGGTGAACATCATAGTGGACTTTGCCTAGGCGTTTCCATTCCGATCTGCATAACGCTACTCGGGCCCATGTTTCACCACCACACGTTTCCCACATCTCTTCATTCCAGTTTTTCGTAGGTCGACCACGGTTTCTTCTGTTTTCCCAAGGTACCCATTCTGTCATAGCTTTAGTCCAGCTTTCTTCTCTTCTTCTTATGATGTGACCTGCCCACTTCCACTTTCTACTGTGAATAGCCTCAACGATGTCCACCAGTTTGGAATTGCTCCTTAGCCAAGCATTTGACTTCCTGTCTCTTCGAGTATAGCCTAGGAGGTATCGTTCCATCTTTCTCTCTGCTGATCTTAGATTGTCGATAGTTTTTTTGTTTAACCTCCATGTTTCACATCCGTATGTTAGGACTGGTAAGACGGTGGACTCCCTCAGTTTTTTCTTAAGTGCTACCTCAATTTTACTTTTGAAGATGCTTCTGTTACTTAGAAGAGCCCTCCATCCCAGGTTTATTCTCCTTTGTGTTTCTTCGCCCTGTCCTTCTTTGCTGAGTAGGTGACCTAGGTAATTATATTGGTCGACTTGCTCGAAGGGGATAATTGATTTCCTGCCTATCTGTGGACCGTTTATCGCCATGAATTTGCATTTCTCTGTTTGTAGGTTTAGTCCAATTTGTCTGCTTTTTTCTTTAAGTTCTTCGAACATAAAATTGGCTTCATCTATTGATTTGGCAATCAAAACAACGTCGTCTGCAAATTCTATGTGGTTAAGCCATTCACCGTTTATATTGATGCCTTTTTCTTCCCATTCTACCGTCGCTAATAGGTCTTGGTAAAGTGCTATGAATATTTTGGGAGAGGGGACATCTCCCTGAGCTACTCCTCTATTTATTTTTATATTGATTGAATCTTGATTAAGAAAGAGCTGGGTCGTAGATTGTGAGTAAATTAATTCGAATATTCTTACAATTGTGTCACTCACGCCTTTTCCTTTCAGTAGTTGCATTATAGCTCCTCTTTTGATTCTATCAAAGGCTTTTTCATAGTCCAAAAATACTAAAACTAAATTAAAGTTATAATCTTTTGCTTTTTAATGAGTTCGCTAACTACAAAGATATGATCTAAGGTGGAGAAATTTTTGCGAAATCCAGCTTGATTTTTCTTAATTTCGATTCCTAATTTTGAGTTAATTCTGTTAAGCAGTATCTTATAACAAAACAACCAAACAAGACTAAACTAACTATACTTAATAGCAGTATATTTTTGCTGGTACCACAGCATTGAGTTGTATAAAATGGTTTTTCAGTTATATTTGTTTTAGAAAATTATAATTTTATTTAAAAATTCACATGAGGTAAATTAGTTCAACAAGGCCTCTCACAAATATAACCATCAAGGTATTTTCCAAATGAATAAATATGATGTTGTTGGATTTTTATTCATTAACTAGGCTAAACAATATAGTTCCTTTTTATTATATTTTATAATGCAAACATATTTTGACAGAGAAGAATCCATCTCCCGTATAGCTCAGATGGTAAGAGCACCTGTACGGTAAACAGAGGTCCCGTGGTTCGATTCCCGGTGCGGGGGTGTATTTTTCTCTGTATGTCTCCCGTAGTTATTGATAATTGTAATTTGGATTATGCAAACATATTTGTAAATTCACAATCAGTGAACATCATAATCTTATTTCTTATATCACTTTCTTGTGGAACAACTTAAACGCAATTGGTTTGTGATGTAGGTCATTCTCTTGGTTTGTTGGTTTCCATTTTGGTTCTAGTAACGCAACATTCAATTCCATAAGCGTCCATAGATCCCCCGAAACTATTATGGTCTCTCTCATTTTCATCTCCTTCGATTCTGTTCAAATCCTCTTTCTCAAAGATTCCTTTTACCTAAGCGGTGTTTGACCAGTTTTCAATTTTATTTTAACGTAAACAAATCGACGATGTAGTATATCCAGATTACTGACAAACAATGACATATTCTCAGAGCCCATTTGTGGAGAACATTTGTGATTTATTTTATTTATGCTCAATCTAAGTAGCAGCTCCGATAAAACAACATTAGTAACAATTAAATCCCAGGTGTTTTATCTTATTAATATGCGAAGAAAGAGTATTGAGGTGACAATAAAATTTTATATTAATATATTGCTTAAAGATTTTAAGGTCCCTTGTGTCCACTAAACCATTTCGATCCAACCCAACAGTATAAATGATACAGAAGCAATATACTACCCCCCATAGAAATTGAAAAATTAATTTTAGTTCAAAATTATGTATTTGGGCATGCATTGGCACATGGCATACCCAGGATTTTTTTGGGGGCTGGACCTTTTTAGGGTCGTTAGGCAAAACCAAGGACCCTTATATTTTCCTGCGTGTGTCTGTCTGTCCGTCTGTCCGTAAGATAATTTGCAAATATCCTAAATTTACTCCCCTCCTAAATGAAAATATGACAAAACGGTACATAACAACAATTACTGTACTCTTGAAGAGCATTTCAACGATATGCATCATGAAGATGAAGGCTATTCATTACTTGTACCCCGTACCCCTTCCCTTTGAACCAAAATGTATAGTTCGAAAATTCGTGTAAACAGTTACCTTCCCCTTGCTTTGAAGGTCAAGTGTGCAAATGTTCATCGAGATCGGACTAAAACTGTAGATTTATATAAAAGACTATACATATATGTACACTCATATGTTAACTTTTATATACATTTAGAGATATAGATATAAATTTCCATTTTACCTCTCCCCCTTCTAAATGAAAGTAAGACAAAACTGTACTTAAGAAAAATTACTTTTCTCTTAAACAGCTTTTTAACGATTTTTATCATGAAGGGTATCCATTACTTTGTCATTTGTACCCCGTACACATAACAACAATTACTGTACTCTTAAAGAGCATTTCAACGATATGCATCATGAAGATGAAGGGTA
>KZ651636.1:28251-39188 GCA_001010745.2 Gerris buenoi
GGCAGTGACCTTCACCTTGTTTTGAAGAAAAAGTGTGTAAATATTCATCAAATTAGGATAAAAGACATACCCTCATACGGATACACTTCTTTTTATATAAGATATAGCTATATTTTTCAATTTTACCCCCCTTCTAAGTGAAAATATGATAAATCTGTACATAACAACAATTATTGTCCTCTTAAAGAGCTTTTCAACGATATGCATCATAAAGGATATTCATTACTTTGACATTTGAACCCCGTACCCCTGTGTACCAAAATTAAAATTTTGAATATTCATGTATACAGTGATTTTCCCCTTGCTTTGAAAGTCAAGTGTGCAAATTTTCATCAAGATCTGACTAAAACTGTAGATTTGTATAAAGAACATACATTCGTTGACTTTTATATATATGGCCGCCATCTTGAATCAAAATGCCTGATTTGTAAACTATTTATCAAAAGTTACTAATTTCATAAAAGAAAGCCAACTTCTAAATTTCAAGGTTGTAGTACAATTTGTTCCGGAGATATCGTCTTGTTGAATTTTGTATATAAATGGCCGCCATCTTGAATCAAGATGGCGGATTTTTAAAATATTTCTTAGAGCACCTTGGAGTTAAGAGGAACACACCTACAAAATTTCATGGTCCTAGATCCAGTGGTTTCAGAGATATCGTGATGTGTCAGTCAGTCAGTGAGTGGTATTTGGATTTTATATATATAGATTATTCACGTATTGCAGTTGATGTAGCTGCTATACCTATTTACTGAAATACTCTAAACTGCATTACAGGTAAAATGTTATTTTATTGTGAATTATTCACATTATTTGTACATATTATTATCTACTGCAGTGTTGCCTATTTACTGAAATACCCTTAGTTGCAAGAGACTTCGATTAACTTATCTTAGTATGAATAATAATTTAAGAGTAAAGGAATAAGATAAAGACGAAATTATTATTTTTTTTAAAAAAATAAAAAAATAGACTGCCAATTCGTGTGGCACATAGCTGCCTCGCATCCTATCATGTACTTTATTGTTATATTAACGTTAACATTATAGTTATATTACTTTGTTGTTATTTTGTTTGTTGTGTAAAAACTATATTAATAGTTTCAGTGATTTTAACAATTGATAGCGGTTTCGGTGTAGGGTTTATTAAAAAATTTTATCTGAAAAAGGAAAAAAAAATGTTTGTCTCATTAAATAGACAACGTTAGATTTCTTTCCTGACCTAAAATTCCTATTTTAAATTTGAAGTTCACGTTTACGCAAACGTTGCGCGTGTATATCCTTGGACAGATAACGTTGTCGAACGGACTCGTCATGGGCATTGGTAAAATGAACATGTCTACTAAATTTCATCAAAATCGGATGAAATTTATCGTCACACGTTTCAAGGATTCGCGGACACACTGACCGACAGACACGAGACCAAAAATGTTCCCTGATGTCTGAAACGGATGTCTTGATATTTTTGAAATCGGAGACATAATTTTTTTTCGTTCTTAAAAGTGAACACAATGCTTCTGTTTCCTTCGGCAAGCTCGGAAGCAAAAAAGTGATGGAATAATTACACAAATAAACAAAAGAGCCTACACTTCTTCTTGTATATAAGCCCTCACACAGTTTATTGAAATTATTTAGGCTTCAAGGAAAAGCAAAGATATTGCTAAGTAAATTTAAGCCTTGCCTTATATTACGATATAAAGGCGTATTTTCAAGAATGCTTATATTTAGAGGTAATGACAGACATTTACATTATATCGACAATTTATGAGGTGTTGATGTACAAAACTCCTCTTTCTTGTTTCACAAGTTAATTCCAGAAAGTTTTAGAAGGATTTATATTTCTTATACGTCAGTTAGAGATTTCCTTTAACTGGGAGGGTTCATTCAAAGAACCAAAAGGCATCTACTGAATTGAGTTTTTCACACTCATCTTACCGTTATATGAAAATATTAAACTGTTTCTCAACTTCTATGAGTGTGACACAAAAGCGAATGAATAAATCGCTTTTGAAGTTCAATGTTTTAACAGCCATTCAATGAAATAGCACAAAGTGTAAAAGATAAATAATTTATTATAACTTTTTGCAAATTTTCATAGGAAACAATTTACGAATGGTGCCACTGGCATGGAGTTGGAGCTGGCACTGTGGCCAAAATACGTTTAATTTTTTTTGAAAAAATTAACGCCAAAAAAATGAAAGCCAAAATACGGGTCCCTGATCACGAAAAAACNTTTATCTACGATTGATACGTAATATAAACATTGTATATCTGTTTAGATTCGTAGAAAGTGATTCTTTACGCACCTGTATTCATTGCGCTTGCGCGTCTCATAATTCTGAAGAATTCCTCTTTTTTCTGCCCTAAGGCGGTAAAGAAGGAGAATTCTTCAACTTTATACGCACGATTAGCGAGTTTGTTTACATTTAAATTAACTAATTTGATGTTTGTTTAATAAAATTAACTGTTAATTGAGGAGAATTTATGAGGAGAATAATTCGCCTCCCGAAATAATTATTTCGGCACAAAATACAACTAATGATTTAATGTCATCTTTATCAAAAGAGAAGTACCAACTTACAAACAGGTAGTTTATTATTTTTTCTGTATTTATTATTAAAATCTAACAATCGAAGATAAAGTACGGTACGCAACTCGTGCGAAAACGGCATTTTGCATATTGCTCGTGTGGATTTACTACCCTCGCTGTCGCTCGGGTGTAAACTCCACACTCACATGCAAAATTCTACATTCCGCACTCGACGCGTAATAATGTACTATTACATTGTAATATTATTTTTTAATAAAATCATTTCTATGACAACAAGCGGTGTTCTACTTACGTTAATCCGACATACACTCGACAGCAGCACGACATGTCTACGTCCATCTCTTGGATTGCTGAATAGTTTGCTTTAGATCAATGGCAGTGTGCATGCATTGCATGACACCGACATCCCGCCCTCGCGATGGAACTTCTGACATCCTACAGCCTTAACTAAATACGACCACGAGCTCTGTCAAAGATCTCATTCACCGGTTGTTTCCGAGAACCGTGTACACTACTGCCAATATGGGAACCGGCGTAGCCTAGTGTTCTCGCAACTAGCCTACATCTAAACACCGACGTATCTGGTGAGTTCAAATCCCAGAGACACTGAGGTTTAGTAAATTGGCAGCCATCCCTGAAATATCCTAATGATGTGTTAATCAGACCGTAAAAGAAATGGAAAAACGACTTTCGGGAAGGTGCGATGCAGGCCTAAATGCCAAAAAACAGTTTGTATAAAATATTTGCAATTGCTTTTGTTGTCCAAATAAATGTGTGTAGTATCCTCTTGGAGTTTTATTGAATATAGAAAGTAACAAAATCTAAGGAGAAACCAAAAAAGTATTTGGATATGATTGATTTCACTGATTTAAATGTGACATGAGAGTACTGTTCCTTTGTTTTTACACTCAGTTTGAGTTGAATGATCCTATTAAGAGAATTTTGATTGAATTATTTACTAGAAAACCATATTAACCCTACCCAGCATCGTTTTATGACTAATAAAATCCAGGTAAATAATCTGTACAGGAGAAAAACTAACAAATAGCAACCGTCATAGAATAGGGGTGTTATTTCAAAAATGTAAATTGTGGGAAATCGCATTTAAATTTTTACTATTTCTCCTTTTAACAAAATTCGTTTTGCAATCTTTTTACTTTTAGTCCATGTTTAATATAATAAAGTTTATTGTTATTAGAGGGGAGGAAATTTTACAATGGTTTGGTTGCGATATTATTCCACCTTACCTTTTTACCTTAAAAATGTGCAATAACTAAAAAAATATTAATCTTGGAACAATAAATGACAGTTGATAATCATTAGAAAGATTAGGAAATTTCCATTCAATTTAGTGTGACCTAGAGCTTGCCCTTAGCTTTATTAATTTTCTGACAGCGTAAAACGGCCGACTGCACAAGTAGTTGTCAACTGGTGGAAAGACAAGATGATGATAAAGAGGATGCTTGGTGCTGGTCCTTGCGCGGTTTAGAAACTTTTAAATTTCACTCCGTTTCATGCAATCAATTAGCTTGCACGAAGTTCCTTATAGCACGTTCTGGAGCCCGGGAGTGAATCCGAAAAAAACGACCAAAATCACCGTCACAAAATCACCGTCACGAAATCTACCGATGACAATAACATGTGTAAAAGATCACCGAGTTGGTTGAAATTTGTTTTTTTGTTTTTTTTAGTTATATGTAAAAATGTCACTTTGTTTTGCAAATATAGAAAATATAATCACGGTATTGGTATTATTAAAAGTAAAATTGATCTGTGCTGACGCTTATTTGAATATATTAGGCATATTATTATAATACTGCCTACTTAATACAAGAAAAATTGAAACTTCATCTATTTTGATTCAAACAACTTTTAAATAATTTTTTTTTTAGTAAAGCGAACACCGAGACTGTTATGAAGTGAAAAAGATCGCTAAAAACGTGGACCTAAAAACGTCTAAAACTTGGACGTTTAAAATAAAGAAAAAAACGGCTGGGTACAAACAGTTAACTACTTTAATTTTCTCTCTTTTCTAACTCCGCCATGTATAAGTAGTTAGCAACGTATACGTACTTAGCAGTGTGATTTTATAAATATATTTAATGAAAAATGTGAGGAACTTCGTTCCTACCGGGTGTCCCGCGACACCACACGTATTTTTTTTCACAATTTCTTTCGGCTGGTTATTATAAAGCCATTTTTAATTTATTACAAGTTTTCCGCCGTAGGGCTTGAAGATCATAACTTTTGATTTACCTACATTGAGCCGTAATTTTCTAAATTTTGAATCATACGCCCAAGCGTCACGAGGTTGTCTGAAAGTAAGACTATGTCGTCCGCGTTCGCCAAAAGTTTGACCTTTATTTCCCCAATATTTATTCCTCCGTCTAGCTCACCATAAATGTCGTTTAAGTACAGACAAAGTACTAAAGGACTACAACCACAACCTTGCTTTACGCCTTTAGATAGCTCGAACTGATCTGTAACAGCTGCAATCGTGACGTGGAATAAAGCCTTGACAATTTTTAACAACTAAATGGACACTCCAAAGTTTGCTATTTTGAAGAAGAGGGCTTTTTTGTTGATCTGGCTAAGAGCAGCTTTGAAATACAAAAAAGGCATATATACTTTTTTTTATTAGTTTTACTTTCATTCCATTTAAGGTAAAGAGAGTAATGAGCGAAAAAATGTGTTCAATTTTCGAGTAGCCTTTTCTAAATCCGGCTTGAAATTCTTTAAGAATTTGATTTTCATTACCAAATTCTCCATTCTCTTTTGCAAGATACCGGTAGATAGTTTAGCGATTGTGTCAATGAACGATATACCTCGATAGTTTTCTTCTATATTCGGGTTTCCTTTTTTATGCATAGGAAAAATAATGGATCTTGTAAACCTTGAAGGGACAGCACCGTTCTCAAAAAGCTTGTTAAACAATGATACAACTTTACAAAGAAATATTTCAGGAGCGTTTTTGAAGAATTCGTATGGTATCCGGTCCCTTCCTGGCGCCTTATTGTTTTTACATTTTGACAAAACTTCTTTTAATCCGTCCAGGGTTATTTCGCAGTCAAGTTGTCTAACTTCAACGTGTTGCTGTTCACATAAGTTTACTTCCAGACAATTACGGTGTAGACTGGGATTCAATAAAGTTTTAAGGTAAGCTAACATCTCTTCAGCATCACAGTTCGGCGTAGTAAACGTTTTTTTTTTCTTTCTGAAACTGTTGATTACCGACCAAAAATGTTTTGTGTCAGATGTATCTTTTAACCTTTTAATCAAGTTACAAGATGGAGACATTTGGAATATTCCTCGACTGTGGAAGAGCCTACGACAAAACGTGGAGATATCTCATTTTGAAACAACTGGATAATTTTAGATTTAAGGGAATCCTATCAATTTTTATTAAAAACTTCCTGGCTGAACGAAGATTTCGAGTAAAAGTAGGAAACAAATTATCGAGCATAAAGATACAAGAGAACGGTGTCCCACAAGGGGCAGTACTTAGCTTTACCTTATTTATAGTGGCAATAAATGAAGTAGGAAGTAGCCTCGATCATCCCCTCGTGTGTGGAACCATTCTGTTTTGTTGTTTTCTTTAAGGTGGAAAAAAATGGTCTGCTGTTACTCCATTGTTACAAATTATTATAAACAGAAGTAGCAAGGAATGGCTTTACATTTTCACCAAGAAAAACCCAAACTATACTTTTCTTTAGGAAAAGAAAACCCCCACCACTATTACCATTGACTCTGGAGGGAAAAATTATCCCATCAGTACAGCGAATTATATATTATCTCGGCTTAATTTTGGACAAGAACCTAAATTGGCATGCCCATTTAGACGCAACAAAAACGAAATGTTTCAATGATCTACATATGGATCAGTAAGGGAGGTCCATTCAAAGAAACGTGATACGGTCCACAACACCTTTATAAGATTGGCCACGGGAGCCTTTAGAGCCAGCCCAATTGACAGTCAACTTGTAGAATAGGGTGACTTGGCTGGATATAATCAGGGTTATAAATTTATTTGTTTGGAATTATTTTCTTTTCTTCTGATTTTTCTTCGACTTGAGTTTCTTCTATCTCTAAATCTGTTTGTCTTCAATCGTCTTCTCTTCTACCATTTTCTAAACTATCTCTTGTTGTCATTTTTAATTTTCTTGAATTAGGATTAAATTTTCTTTTGTTTCATTTTGAACTAGAAATTTTTTTGGAAAACAAATTTCTCTTTTTTTTAGTCTCTTACTTTTTGTAATTTACCTGTTTTTGGATCAACGACTCTATATGCTCTAGAATTATCTTCACAAATCCTGTCAAGATGTATGGTTTAGATTTACTATCCCACTTCTTTCTCAGTTGTTTGGGGATACGGACCATTACTTTACATCCAAATATACAGATATGAGATAAATCTTGTTTGTTTTAGACAATTTTTTTCTGGAGTCATATTCTTAACTGCTTTTCTAGGTGATCTATTTTTCAAATAGTTTTCTGTCTGAATCGCCTTAGCCCAGTAAGATAGATCAAGCTTAGAGTCTATTAACATGCTTCTAGCCTTTTCCACTAGAGGTCTGTTAAATCTCTCTGTTACCCCATTTTATTCCGGTGTATAGCAGACAGTTAGCTGATGTATTATTCCATTTTTGTGAAAAAATATTCCTTGAATTGACATTTACATACTCAATCCCATTGTCGCGGTTCTAAGCTTTTTAATTTTTCTTTTAGTTTGATTTTCAACCATTGCTTAAATTCTTTAAATTTTTCTTCGACTTGATCCTTTGAAGATATGGTATAGAAGAATGATATTCTTGTATGATTATTTATGAACGTCAAGGAGTACATGGCACCACCGATCGACTAAGCTTGCATTGGTCCACAAGTGTCAGAGTGAACGAGGTCTTGTAATACATATGACTGCTTCTTGGCTGTCTTCTTAAACGATTGCCTATGGCGCCTATGCTGTTTACCTTCTATACAGGAAACACATGGTTCATCAATATGATTTGATTCTTTATTTACACTTTTTGAATAGCCTTTCTTCAATAAATACAGTGAATTTCTCTTTAAAAGTCCCATTCTACGATGGGAAAGGTTGGGAATCTTGTTATTCACCATAGCTTTTGCTTCTACTTGCTCGGTGTCTAATCGATATAATCCATTGACGTTTTTCGCTGTTCCTAGAATATGTTTAGGATTTACATGAATTTTTCTATAAAATAATCTAACTCCTTTTTCATCAAATATAAGTGATCTGCCTTGATAAGTTAGTTTACTTACTGAGATTAGGTTTAATTTTAAGTTAGGAACATGAAGAGTGTTAGTTGTAGTAAGTTTATTACCATCTGACAGTGGTAGGGTAACATTTCCTTTACTTACACTTTTCATAATAGATCCATCAGCGATACTAATCTCCATTTTGAACATCTGTTACATCATGCATCCAATTTTTCTCGACGTAAGATGAGTAGTTGTACCAGAATCTATGTACCAATTAGTCTGGTTAGTTTGAATAACAGTGCAGTTCTCAGCTAAACTCGCTGTGTAATTTGAACTATTGCGTTTATTAAAATTATTACCTTTTTTATTACCTTTTCTGCAGACATCAGCAGTATGATCATAATCTTCACATTTATAGCAGCTTATAACCTTCTTGTCACCATTTTCATGTTTTCCATGGAATGCTACCTCACTTGAAGTAGATAGCTTCATCTTCATATCTCTGATATTTTAATTGCAATAGTAGATGTATTGAGATAATATGCCGAGGGAAAATCGAGAAATTCATTACAGCCAAAAATTAGAGGCCGCTGACCTCAAAAAATTAAAAACATTTGTTCCATTAAAATACGTATTTACCCATATAATTAGTTTTTCTGAGAAGAACCTAGTTGCCGAGAAATTGATAATTATTTCAAGATAAAAAGAACTTTTTATATACTACGTTTTCAAATGTTCTTTTGAATCAAATATGAAATGATTAATATATATTTTTCATTGTTATATAATATAATTTTAGTAAAAAAATAGTTCCGAATTTAAATCTGGTTGTCACACGTCACTTAATTAATTTATTTGTTTACTTTTCCTGTTTCGCTGTCATTCAATGTTTAACTCAAATAAAAAAACTCAAATTTGAAACCCGTCAAAATGAAGATTGCCAAAATAATTGGATGTGACAAAACAAATAAAATAACTTGCGGATTTTTTCCGAACTAACTTTCTATACAGCAAACTTGCTGAAAACGAATTTAATTCTGCTGAAAAATTACTAAAAGTATTAAAATAATGCATTGTCATCGTGTTCTGAGCTGTTCTGAAAGTTTCAAATGTCTAGCTACTCGGGATGTTAGTTAAAATTCGATTGCAAGATTTGTACCAGACAAACAAACATACAAACAAGAAACCAAGTGAACCGAAATTAAAAATATTGCCTGTTGAACATATTGCCTGTTGACAATTGAATCATATTATTAGTTATAAAATCCATTTTTACAAATTTTATGAGTATTGTTTGTTCGAGATTATCGGACCAATTATTGAATTTAATTTTAGGCAGTAAAAATAAATGGAACGATATTAAAAACAGGTATTGTTATTCAGATTTCCTATCGTTTAATAGGTATTAATTGGTTTCTATGAGTCTGCAGCCGTGAAATCCGTTGGAATTGACCGTCATTAGAGTCTACGATTCTTGGACAATTCTTATCAAAATATTATCACCTGTTTTCTCCCAGTTAATTATTCTTCTCATAATTTTCTATAGATGAGGTATGTGGGATATTTAGACTCTATAAGGCGTAGGATTCAACCTGTTTTTATTTTTTTCCGTGAACATTTCCTAACGTCAGAATACTGAAGGCCAACATTAATACGCTGCTATAAGGTAAGTGACGTTAACCTGAAACCGCGTCTCCACAGTCCCTTGTTTTTTTTATCTCGATTGTTCGATATCGGTTCTAGTCTCAATCTCGCCATGTTGGGGGAACAGAACGATCAGGTGGAACAGGCCCTAGGTAACGGCATCACGTATAAGGTTCTTAGAAAAGCATCCAGTCAATCATCTAGAGACCATGGTACGTTCGAAAACACTTATCAATGTTTATTTTTATTCAAAAATACATTTTTTTTTTCAAGATATCTAAATTCTTCAGGTTGAAAATTGAAACGAAGATTTTTAAATACAATAATCATTGTAAATGTAAATAAATCAGAATTCAATTTCTGATAAACTAGTATATGTTCTTTTTATGTCACTCAACTAGTTAAAGTTACACTTAAAAAGTTATAGAACAATTGAGTTAAATTTTTCGACGTTGGGCTTAAGGCCAACTTAAATTAAGTTTAGCAAACAATGAAATGTTTCTTACGCATTTTATATAAAGCTTTGGGGTATCCAAATAGCATCGTAAGGGCATAGAAATGTCAGCCTGTCTGCCAATCTGACCACATAGCTTCCTTGCATCAGATATATTATTATAGATAAATGATCTAACTAAGAACAGAGGTTAGGTAGTTTACACCTGTTTCGATTCTCAGTGGTGTCAAATTATTTTTTATTAATATTAATATGGGTTACTTTTGACAAACTTTATCTTTTTTTTTTTTTTTTTTTTTTTTTTCAAAATCGGATAAGTACTTTTAAATATATAGGTATTAAAAGTTTGTGCGCTTTGGAAGATAAAGATATAGGCGTAGAAAGGTTGGAATTAATATGGGACAAACATTGTGTTAATTATGTACCAAATTTCTCCAATATGAGACGAGTAGTTTTTAATAAGTATGGGGGTGCTCTAACATGTTTAACCGAAAAACCAACAGACAGACAGACGGACTCGAAGCCAAAACTATTCCGTGATGTTTGAAAAGGAAATATATTTTGTAATGTTGAATTCGAAGACATAAAAAAATTAAGGTATTCAGAATGATCACTACGCGTAAATGATCACTAAGCGTAAATCCCAGTAGAATAGATGCTGTAGGATTACTTTCAGTAAATATATGAATTTGAATTTATAGGGTAATCCAAAGAAATAATATTGGATCTGTAGAGATTGCACTATTAACTGCGATTTTAGTGTTTTTTTGTGTCCAGACTGATTATTGCAATGAACCAGTTAAGCTTTTATCGGTTAGTATAATACTACAGGGGTGAAATGGGGCTCTTCGTTAAGTCAAGGATACTCTTATATAAAATTGTTTTATTAGTTCAGAATTTTTTTTTTCACGAATCTTGTTAAACTGACTATGTATGTAAAGTGTTCATAAATCGTACTTAGTCGCTTATAAATAACTAGCCGTTAGGCCCTCGGTAACGGGCAGAATAATAAATATGGTTTAGAAAAGGAGCTGAGAGATAATTAGTTATAATTGAAATATATATTTAAAGA
>KZ651636.1:42154-54526 GCA_001010745.2 Gerris buenoi
AAAAAATTTACTGGTCTTATATTACTTTGCTTTGTAAGTTTCATCGCACACCTATTACCCCAATTTTGAACCACTTACCGTCATTCAATCTTCCCCAAATTTTGCACATAGAATCAACTAAGGTGAAGAATACAGAAACCAAAATAATAATAATAAAAAAACAAAATGGCGTCAAATTTATTTGCTTTGTAAGATTTGGAATGAGGGCAATGTAATTGCCATCCCTAGTCTAGGCTGTCATTGGTAATAAGCCCGCCTCTATAGGCAAACTTCAATATGCCGCCCTAGTTGTGTATAGTTTCTCTACTCTATGATCCAGTGTACCCCTATTATCATTAAACAAGTTTTTGTGAGATTGTTATTGTTATAGTATAGGTATTCATAGATTATTTTAACACCTCTAGACTGTAGACAACACCTAACGACTATTAACTATACCTAACAACTATCTGGGTTTTCTTTAGTTCAGAAACTGAGCTTGTCGACGTGGATTTATCTATAGTTGTTTCCCAAAGCTTTACATATTATCTAGCGTAATCTTATTTTTAACTACATAACTATAACTATTAAGTACTTTTAAAATTATAATCAAGAACTTTTTTTCTGAAATATGAATTTAGGTATCAGTAATATAATTAATTAACTAACTGAAACGTTAAATTATTATTATTATTTATTTATTTATTTATTTTTTTTTGTTTTGCCTGTTTTATGTCCCATTATTTTGAATACAAATATATTTAAATTAATAAATATTATAGTTAAATATTATAAAATTCTGTAAAGATACTATTGATGATATTACATAAATTTAACAAATGATTGGTAGCTTTGACAAAGATTTGGTCGTATCACTTCATAATTTTGACTAGATAGCTTAATAGAAAGTAAGACAATACCACAATTTGTTACCACAATTTCTTAATTGTTTCACCACCAATTTAACCACACGTACACGTAAATAAGACACTATCCTAGGAAAAGACCTAGTTTCAAAGATATTAATGATGATAAATCTGATATATATGATCAACACTTCATAATTTATTTAATAATTTATTTAATTAGGTATTTATTACGTTTCTTTGGAAATAAAAACATAAAGAAAAGACGTACTACAATAACTTACATAAATAATTCTTAATAATGAGAAATAACTCCTTTTTACTGGTCTTATATTACTTTGCTTTGTAAGTTTCATCGCACACCTATTACCCCAATTTTGAACCACTTCCCGTCATTCAATCTTCCCCAAATTTTGCACATAGAAACAACTAAGGTGAAGAATACAGAAAAAAAAAAATTGTACATAAGACCAGTTTTCAAAAATCGAATTTTTATATTAATTATTATTTACGTTAATTTTAATAATTACGGTGATACATTTTAAACAAACAATAATTACAAGGAAATCTAGCTGAGAGCAGTAGGCATTCTTTCCAGTAACCTGAGTCTAAACTAATGTATAATGTATTATGTGTAATGTGTATGTATACATTAAACAATACATAGAATTCTTATCTTAGAATACGTTTAAGAACTAAAACATCGATTATCAACCCAATTCAAACACACATCCTAACTTATTCACGCTTAATATCTTTCCAGATTTCTAAACATAATACAGACTGAAATAAATTGTATTATTCATTAGCGTTGGCGCTCTTATTCCAAGAAAGAAAATCACAATAGCTAACATTTATAGACTAGTTACAGCCAAAAACTATATTAGGTTTCTTTGTTTTATATTATAGGTATTATGATTTCATTACATTTTATTTTCCGACGACAAAACCCTTTTTAAAACATACGTATGATAACATACAATTTGCCACCAGTTTTAAATGCAATAGAAATATTTCGAACAATGCATGCCATACATAATGTATATTTTCACTGTTTCCAGTTGTTGAATTTGGCTTTATCGGTTACATTATTAATATTTATATATTAGTATTGAGCATTACAATCGACTGTACTGTAAGAATAATAATAACAGTTACTGTAACTATACAAGAAAGCTGTATTCCCATATTTCTCTACGCAGTGTATTATTTTTTAAATTTGAAGAGTTTTTAAACTGTTAAAAAAAATTTATTAAGCGAGAATATATAGGAGCTAAATTTTCCATATAATTCACCTCCATTTTTGTTGATTATTCCTTTCCCTACCTTTTACTTTTCTCGACAGATCAATTAAGTTGCAAAAATCCGCCAATTCGTAATATGGTGGATTGGGGTTTCTTTGTAGGTAAGTTGGAGGTCCCCTCTCCTAAGTGTTAATAAGTAATTATAGTAAATATACAAAATTAAAAATACTTGATGTGCTCAGTGTATAATATATATTGCGTTCAGTAAATATATATTTAAAAGCAAATATTAAATTTGAAATGTCCCCTCATAACATTAAAAAGTTGAAGGGGATAGCACCGAAATTTTAGAAGGAATTTATTTTTTTATTCCATATTAAAGATCTAAGCACAACTTCAAGGTGACTTACCATTTACATTTATTCTCTATCTTCAAACATAAAAGAGATAACAGGGTGAGGCATGTTATCAGGGCCACTCTATATGAATATATGTTTATGCGTGAGTGTTTTTATTAGCATATATTATAATTAATGAAATAATAGTGTGAATAGTGTGGGGGAAAAAAATAAAATAATAATAGTAATAATNTGTTAATTAAAACCACTTAAAACCAGTTATTTGAAGGCACTACACCTATTTGGAAGACTAACCACTTCATTCTATGTATTTTATTTGTGGGATGGAATGATAATTAGATTTACATAATAAACAATAATTTAATAATATGTTTGAATCCTTGAAGGGTATGAAGAAGAAGAAAACTAGTGATGTTTTATGCCAGATGTCAACGTTTCGGCCACTCAAGCCATTTTCGAGCCTTAAAATTACATTTATATATTTTAACATGACATACATAAGAATAATTCATTAATTGATAACGTAACGGAAAAATCTAGCAATTACCTCTATAATATACATTCAAATTCAGTGCTCAAATGTAAAAGTGATAATTAAAGGTGTTAAACTATTGGGTCTCATTAGGGGAAGTCATTATAGTTCACTATGTCAATATCCAATATTCAATAATACACAGTGATAGTAATTGTGATGGTCATTATTGAGAAAAAACAGGAAAGGTAATAATCATGATGGAATTTATCTGAAAAACAGCTAAAAACAGTAGATATTATATGTAGTAAAAACAATAAGTATATAGGTTTACCATGAGTGAAAAAACGAGAGACTAGAGTAGAATTGATAACATCCAATATCACTAACAAAACTAACAAGTATAAACGACAATACTACTTCACAGTAGGTAACAGTTGACAGGTAAAAATTAAGGTGTCATTTATTTTTAATTAAAATAAAATAATAATAGTAATAATAATAAAAACTTTCTTATTTAATAATTATGCTGTCGTAGAAAAATGTTAATATTATAAATTTTACTTATATGATTTAAGAAAATTAAATAAGAAATATAAAATATGAGTGGTTTGCATTATTCTTTCTAGGATCTCGACGTGGCTGGTTGGGGTATACAACAAAAAATGCATCCTTAAAATTTCTTTGAATATTCAGTAAAGAATTTTTTATAGTTCATAATTCTGAGTGAATAATTTATCTTGGTTTAAAAGGGCCCTTCTGACTAAACTTTTAGTAGCAAATAATATTAATTTTTAGTTTAAAATATTTTGTTGATATATTAAAAACTCTTTTATCTAAGGTTAGTACGTTATCAACGAAAAATAAATTTTATATTTTCTAAGTTTCCTTCGGTCTTTTAGTTTTGTCATTCTGGTCATTCACCACTAAAAGTAAATGACAAATTGCAGTTTTGAAATTACTTATAAATATTTAGAATTGTTACATAGTATGTAGATTACGAGGGTTAAAGAAGTTGTTTTTAAAGACATAAAGATATCACTACGTATATGAGGTGCAACCACCCCCGTATACTTGAGGACTTTTGTTTGATATTATCTAGCCACTTTCTAACCACACATACTGTAAAATTTAAGGTTATAATTTGTTTCTAACAAAGCATTCTTTTATAGCTGCTGTAAATTTATAGAATTAAAAATCCTTAAACATCTCTATCGTAAAATTAATTATCCTTTTGTATTCTTATTATTGACTATTTTTTTGACATACCTATTTGACTATTATTGTGTACTATTGAGTTATAAACAATAAAAATAGCTCTCTTTATAAAAATGTTATCATATTTGTAATATTGTTTCCTAGATAAGATGTAAATAAGAAATTATATAAAGCTACAATTGTATTACTCAGTA
Source organism: Gerris buenoi (assembly GCA_001010745.2). Taxonomy (NCBI): domain Eukaryota; kingdom Metazoa; phylum Arthropoda; class Insecta; order Hemiptera; family Gerridae; genus Gerris; species Gerris buenoi. Next base: position 46,487 of record KZ651636.1, read on the forward strand.
AAATAAAGAGGCTGTAGGGATATAGTTAGCTACAACTATAAGTTTAGTAAGAATAACTTAATTATGTCTTGAATATACATCCAGTAAGAATATTGATGGCTATTATATCTGTATAGTTCAGTAGGAATAACATCTTAATAACGAGACTAAAAATATAATTTTACATAGCTGTATAATTCAGTAAAAATAACATCCTAATAACGAGGCTATAAAAATATAATTTGATTCAGCTGTATAGTACAATAAGAATAATGTCATAATAACGAGACTATATAAACATAAAATTTTATATAGCTGAAAATTCAGTAAGAATAACATCGTAATAACGAGACTATAAACAAAGTTTTATATAGCTGTGAGTTCGATAAGAATAACGTCTCGTAATTAAGAGACTATAAAATTAAATTTAGCTTACGCAATGCAATTTAACTAAGACGATAACCATATACTCGTACTCATAGACTGATATTAAATAAAAAACAAACAAATAACTCTTAAGAACTTATATTTTAAAATATCAAATATTCTAAAAAAGATTGTTTTTGTTGATAAACGCAACAAGAATAGATTTCAAAAAAGTTCTTTGATCTCATAGAGCCTTTGAGGAACTCAAACTCCATTTTAATTGCTGCAGTAATAAATATTAAAAAAAAGATTAAAAACGCTAAAAAGACAAGGGAGGCCGAATAATTATTAGTCAAGTGACAACAGGAAGAATAAAAGAGATGATTTCGCTCAAGAGCCTGAACTGCGTCATCAGAATGACGTATTTTTTACTTCCATGAAAATGGAAGTATGGTGATACCCTCCAAAACGTGATTCCGAGATCTCTGTGAAGGAGGGGTCTTAAGAACCCGGGGATATCATTAAAATCCGTTTCATATGCATGTATGTCTGTGCGTACGAATATGTATGTACGTTCGTTCGGAACTTTAAACTTTATATTAATAATAATATATTTGTATTTAAAACATATAGTAATAAAACATACAAAGGTAAAGGTTTGCGCTAATAGCCCAAGTAGTTAAAGCGCACCTTCCTTAGCCGCGGGTGGAGGAGGGATAAAAAAAACATGTAGTTTTATATAAAGGATCGCCAAAAGAAAAAGAACGGCTCCTCTATAAACGAAAAATACAGGTAGTGTTACATAACATATTAATTAGTTCTAATGGTGATTAATGCTATAATATTTTGTGTACATATATTAATTTACTCTTACCTTTATAACATCGCTTCTAGACATCGTATCGAGATGCGGTTTGCAGCATTTTTTAGAACTTTTGTCGGAAAAACTGATTGTGTAAACTTGATCATAGCTCACGACGTTTCGGAGCTACAGTCATTTAAACACGAAATCGGTCTGTCGACGATAACTTCATTAGGCTTTATTTGATTTCAATTTCTTTTGGGGTATATTATATTATGTGTCCTACATGATAGATTGTACCTATAATTTTTGAGCACAATCGTATTGACACCACAACATTTTATGGAAGTTATGTGTGGTAATTCCACACCGGTATTTTTGGAACGAAGTTCCTTATTGAAAGTTCTGGGCCCGGGAGTGAATCCGAAAAAAACGACCAAAATCAGTGTCTCAAAATCACCGTCACGCAAAATCCGTCACGAAATTAACCGATGGCGATAACGTGTGTAAAATTAAATTTGGTACACATGTTCATTTTACAACGTTATCCGCCTAAGCGTTCACGCGCAACGCTCGCGTAAACGTAAGCATCAAATTAAAAAATTGGAATTTTTGGACGGGAAAAAATGCTAACCTCATCTATTTAATGAGGCAAACAACTTTTTTAAATACATTTTTTTAGTAAAACGAACACCGACACTGTTATGAAGTGATAAAGATCGCTAAATTTATTAAAATAAAGAAAACAACGTTTTTACCGATATCTTACTTTCTAACGAAACGATTTTAATGAAACTTTGTATACATCACCTATAGTACAATTGAAACAAGCGTGTAAAATTTCAACCTGATACAAGCAGATTTTTTTTTTTTTTTGTATAAATGATTTATATTTTTTATTTTAATATTTAATTGGAGTAATTTTGCCGACGGGGTATGAGAGGACAGTTCTTTTTCGTTCTACAACCATCTGCTTTAACTATTAATTTATGATTAACTTTTTTTCTACAAGTTAGTTTCTTTTAATTCTGTCTCTTTTCCACCATGTATAAGTAGTTATTGCTGTGATTTTATAATGTATATTTAATGAAAAGCGTAAGGAACTTCGTTCCTACCGGGTGTCCCACGACACCACACGATTTTTTTTTCTTTTTACACGGATTTCTATTCTATTTTACATCTTGCCAAATCTTGTAATTATGATATGTGTTTATAAAGGCTGAGACAATTTTTTTAGAGTTTAATATTGTATAGCTTCACATCATTAGCCACGCAAGACAAATTTTTATCAAAGTTTATAAAATATATTACATTATTTTATATTTTTTTCTAGGCGAGGAAGATGAGACTCGGGCACACCTTGGATCAGTCCCCCAAGCTTACCATGATGCCTTCAAGAAGTCATTGGAAGAACGGAATGAATTCTGGAGTGAAGTTGGCAAAAGCGTCACTTGGAGCAAGCCGTGGGCACATATCATTGACGACGATGATCAACCATTTACCAAGTGGTAATTATGCCTATCGATTATTGATTTTTCATCAACAATGTCAGTTATAAATGCGGATTTCTAATAAGACTTTTAATACTTCTTGCTCAATATTTTCGTAATTTACTGACTGTAAATCCCAGAATATCATAACTTTTATAATGCAGTTTAATTGCAATAAACTTACTAGTTTATCAACACTAGCTTCAAGTAGTTAACTTAGTCCTAAGCTTTGATGGATTAAGAATTTACTCATCAAATATTATCAAGCAGAATCTATTATTACTATAATAAGTTGTTCAACTAAATAATGTGAATTCAGCTGATAACAATAAGGTCATTTTAGTTGCAATACAATTACGTAGGTTTCCCTTTTTAGATTGTATGTAATGTTAATTAAAACCACTTAAAACCAGTTATTTGAAGGCACTACACCTATTTGGAAGACTAACCACTTCATTCTATGTATTTTATTTGTGGGATGGAATGATAATTAGATTTACATAATAAACAATAATTTAATAATATGTTTGAATCCTTGAAGGGTATGAAGAAGAAGAAAACTAGTGATGTTTTATGCCAGATGTCAACGTTTCGGCCACTCAAGCCATTTTCGAGCCTTAAAATTACATTTATATATTTTAACATGACATACATAAGAATAATTCATTAATTGATAACGTAACGGAAAAATCTAGCAATTACCTCTATAATATACATTCAAATTCAGTGCTCAAATGTAAAAGTGATAATTAAAGGTGTTAAACTATTGGGTCTCATTAGGGGAAGTCATTATAGTTCACTATGTCAATATCCAATATTCAATAATACACAGTGATAGTAATTGTGATGGTCATTATTGAGAAAAAACAGGAAAGGTAATAATCATGATGGAATTTATCTGAAAAACAGCTAAAAACAGTAGATATTATATGTAGTAAAAACAATAAGTATATAGGTTTACCATGAGTGAAAAAACGAGAGACTAGAGTAGAATTGATAACATCCAATATCACTAACAAAACTAACAAGTATAAACGACAATACTACTTCACAGTAGGTAACAGTTGACAGGTAAAAATTAAGGTGTCATTTATTTTTAATTAAAATAAAATAAAATACGACCTGTTATCAATGTTAAATGATAAGAACTAGACTACTAATATCTGTTATCTAAAATTGCCAACAATTATTAAAATTGAAATATGAAGGTAACTAGGCTTAACAAAATAAAAGACTGATTTAATTAAGTTCTACAATTTCAATTAAATTAATTGGTTAATGGTGCGTTTAGTGTAGATTACGTATTCTGAAGCGTATTTCGTGGCGGGAGTTTTGAATTCAGATAGTAGACTCCGCTATAACATTTATTTAACGCTATAACATTTTAATCTATTTTGAGGTTTACTGTTGTCTCAGATTTGATGACAATCACTAATATTGTGATGATGATGAGCAAATAATAATTCCGTCCTATAAATAATATAACAAGTTATTGAATGAATGAAGCCAATTAATTGAATTTAAGACCTTAACATGCGTTAATCATGCTCTTAGCAAATAATTGGTTGAAAACAAACTATGTGAAATGTCTAATTAATAATGTAGAGACACTGTTTTTCTTTTAATGCAGATTTACGTTATTACACCTGGGAGAGGGGCCTCCCTAATCAATCAGGATTATCGTTAAACTATGGACTTCAATTATTGATTTTATTCCTCTATCCATCATCTAAAATATTATTAAAAATCTGAGATACAAAGCGTCGATTGATATTACTAGAGTTATTCATCTAACTTTACAAACTAACAAGTTTTAATATGACAGAGTCGAGTGGTTGATCAAATATCCCTTGGCGCTTCAAAGACAATAAAATATGACGTGCTTTTTACAGTAGTAATTTTTTCCAGTTTTCCCCATTTCATTACCCTTAAAATCTTCCTTAAATATAATAGCTATTAATCAATTTTATATACTAAAATTCCTATCGAGATTTATTGCGTATTTAAAGTAATTTACTTACACCGTCTGCTTTTGAACTATCTTCTTCACTATTCATATCAACTTTTGCATCAATGTTCAATTCGTCTTTCGTCAATTAATGGGTCGGCGCTCATTCTTCTCCGCTCACATAAATGTTCTTGCGAGAGTCAACAAAAAAAATTAACACATATCATTCATCAATAGATGCAATGATTTTATTATATTATCTCACCTCTGCTAGAAAGTCTCTTGAGATATGCATTTGATTGATTCTTGAGTTGTCTTAAACTTACCTCAATTATGCATACAAACCAAATTCAACTTATTTCTTTTCAATGGTTGTAAAATTTAATTTTTTAGGTTTGAAGGCGGGGAGCTGAACGCTTGTTACAATGCAGTTGATCGTCATGTTGAGGCCGGCAATGGCGAGAGGATAGCTCTTATTCATGACAGCCCCGTAACCAACAGCGTCACTAAAATTACATATGCTTCTTTGCAGAAACAGGTAATTTATGAGACCGTATGTGACTTCATTTCTATCAACCACTTAAAGTTTCTTCAAAAAAGTAAACTAATACCTGTGGGAGAATGCATTAAATTTCCCTGTTTTGTTTCACTTTTTTTTCGCATAGTATATCGAATATAAAAATACCCTTAGCCATTGAAGAATATTCCATGTTTAACCGTACCCAACTACATTTTTTTTAGGATAATTTACTCTCTGTAATATTGTTTAACAGGTTTCCCTGCTGGCAGGATACCTTGCAGATTTAGGAGTTAAGAAAGGAGACAGAGTTCTTATTTATATGCCCCTCATCCCAGAGGCTATCGTCGCTATGTTAGCCACTGTCAGGCTGGGAGCTATACATTCCGTCGTCTTCGGAGGTAAGAATTACATAAACGTGCTACCAGTTATCTATTATTACATGCCATTCTTCTATAAACTCTTAACTTTGTGTCATATATCAAAGGTATGACTGACTTCTTACACCACAATCCTACAGCAGTAATGATAATCATTTGTATTTAAAAGCCAACTCTGTAGAATACAGCGTCGAAATTATATTTTTACATGAAAGGCGCTGTTTTATTTATATATAGTTTAATGTTAATATGAAATGTACCAACAATTTTAGAATTAATTTGAATTATGTTTAACAGAAGAATAATTTAATTACAGGTTTCGCAGCACGAGAGCTTTGCGTAAGGATAAACCACGCTGAGCCTAAAGTTATTATAGCGGGAAGCTGCGGTGTCGAGCCATCCAAGGTAGTAAGGTATTCAAGAAAAGCATTATATTCAATGTACTTTTTATTTAGGTATATTTAATCTATACATATATATTCAGTCATTTTTTTTGGGTGGGGGGTAGGTAGTAATAGTAGTAGTAGTTGTAGTTATCTGTTACTTCCTCTAACCTAGCATTTAGGCGTTGGATAAAGGAGCATCTATGGAGGACATCTTAAATAAATAAAACAAACTGTCTCTCCACTTGAAGTACAATACTTTAATGACAAAGCAGCTTTCAGCCTTCAAAAGGCCATTATCAGTGCCTATTGTGATTAACTGTTTCTCCACGTAAATTAAAATTACTTTAATATCAAAGTAGCTTTTAGTCTTCAAAAGGCCATCATCAGTGCCTATTGTGATTTACTGTTTCTCCACGTAAATTAAAATTACTTTAATATCAAAGTAGCTTTTACCCTTCAAAAGGCCATCATCAGTGCCTATTGTGATTAACTGTTTCTCCACGTAAATTAAAATTACTTTAATATTAAAGTAGCTTTTAGCCTTCAAAAGGCCATCATCAGTGCCTGTTGTGATTAATTGTTTTCCCACGTAAATTAAAATGACTTTAATATCAAAGCAGCTTTCAACCTTCAAAACATCATCAGTGCCTATTGTGATTAGCTGTCTCCAGGGCCGGATTTAACAATTTTCCGCCCCTAGGCACAATTTACAAAGCCGCCCCCCATTTAAAAAATTACCTACTCCAAACTGATTTTTACGTACCGTTACGAAAATGTTTTCTTAATAATATTTAGCCTGTAACATTATGATTTATATTGTTTTAATTTGATTAATTTTAAGGTAGGTACATTGTACATAACCAATTAAAACCTAAAAAAAAAAAAAAATAGTCAATTTCTGGTTAAATAGGTACCTTGTAAATTTTTTCAAGACCTCAGAACAAAATATTTTTATAATACAGGGTGACCCGCGATAAAATTTCATAAGTAAACTGGTGGATTCTATTGGTCAAATACAACAAAAAATATCGTGTAAGCATATGCCCATATCTCAATGGTTCTCGAGAAGTCAATTTATTTCTTTTTTCAAGTGCTTCGCGAAAATTTCCAAAAAATGCCTAATATTTATCTCAAAAACTAAATAAGATACAGAAGAATTGGGCTAAGGACGAGGACGACATAACAAAACTTTTAGAATCATTAATTTATTTCCAAATTCTCAGCTGATAATTATCCTTTTATCGGTTACATTTGAAAATTTGGATTTTTTAAAAAGTGACCACGAAATTCCTGAGTGTATTTCTCTTTATTGAGGGATGTTTGAAGTGTGGCGTTTTAAGAAAAAACTTCTGCTTTTCCCAAGCTTTCAAGTGGTATAATTAAAGATTAAGATCAACGGACTAGTTTTTGAATTATGGTGGATTTAATGTTACAAGACGTGAAATTTTTTGGTCATGATCACAACTAATTCTAGTACAAATGCAAAAAATGTTTCACCGAACAAAAGCACAACCCTTAGTGTTTACTATAGGAAAATTGACGCTGAATAAAAAAGTTCCTGTAAACATGGACCTGGAACAGCTTCGTTTTCGAGACATTCGCAAGAAACACTATTTTTGGACGTTTAGCCTTACAATTCTCAAATACTACGCTTTTTACCGTAATACTCCTGGAAGGAAACTTTTTTATTTTAACTTTAATTTTTTTTTTAATTTTAACTTTTAATTTTTCGTTGAATGACACCTCTTGTCAGCGCTTCACGAAAACTGCCTGATTTTCAGCGAAATTTCAAAATTCAATCTACTAAGGTGATCACCATCAACGCTCAATTTTAAAAGATCATTTTCTAGAGTGTAGAGAACTAAAATTGGCGTAATTCGTATCTCTACAAGATTTGCTTCAAGGAGTATTACGGTAAAAAGCATAGTATGTATTTGAGAATTGTAAGAATAAACGTCAAAAAATTGTGTTTTTAGGGTTTTGTAGATACTTCTCAAAACCCTTATGCCGAGGGTGACGTGTCCGTCTGTCCTTCGCTCTTTGGTTCATAAGGCCCAAACCGTTTAAGTTAAACTGCTGACATTTGAAACACTGTTGCAACTGTTTGACCCGACCACAGGAAAAATATAGAGAAGTTCAAAATTAAATATGCGAATGCGCAATTCGAAGAAA
>KZ651636.1:62064-77476 GCA_001010745.2 Gerris buenoi
GTTTTAATTATTAATATAAACGAGGTAAATATTAATTTAAAGCAACGTAAAATCTGCTCATTTCCATTTGCCTTTTTCTCTCTTTTCATTAATTTCTGTGAAGGTTTGGCCATAAAATGAACAATTTTTCAAACTCCAAATAAAACCATATTGATTACTATTTTAATTTACGATACAATTAAAACAAATTTAACAACCAGAAATATAACTAACTTTATTTGAACTTCAAAAATAATAATGATAAAGAACAAAAGTAAAGAAATTTTATATTTATGTTCAGTAGGGTCCCACCCCCGAAAAGATCGATAATATTATGTATAATAACTAAGTGAAAAATAAATTGGACCATATTGCTATCATACACTTTATCAAAAATAGTTGCGACGATTTTAGTTTTTTTTATTTTTATTTATAAAAATTGGATATCAGTTCGAGTAAATTGCAGGGAAGAAATCTAGCTCTAGAAATAATAAGCGCAATCATTACAGAAGTGGGATTATTAAATGTAAATAAAATAAAACAAAAGTTCGATTCTACAGCGACACGTGCGCATCGGCTCTCTATTTGTCCTTTTTTCACAACTGTAAATCAGTGTTTTAAGTTTTATTTTTAAACCACGCATTAATATTTTTCATTTTGTTTACATACTACTACTTTATTTATCGAAGATCTTTTACATCCTATTTAATTTAATAATTATAAAAAAGTTAAATTATAGTTAGACAAGGCTGGCCGATCGAGTTTTAACGGGTCGGGCGAATCTTACCAGGCCGAAACCTAAAAGGTAAACAAACTTCTATTTCTTGACAAATGTCAATCAACAAGAAACAGAGTAAGTAGAGAGCTCGTTTCCTCATTCAGTGCAGGGGGCAGCAAAGCAGCCCATTCACGTCCTGGAGTCATCTATAATATATAACACAGCTTTCTCTCCAGACTAATACTTCGTCGCCCAGCGAAATAAATCTCCTGTCGCGTCGTCACAGACCTAGCCTAACTCAACCAACAATAAGCAAGATCCTAGTTTCCTCACCCAAAATCCTTTTGGCCTATCCTTTTGAAACTATCTTGTGTAAACGGCCGCTCCCTAGTTCAAGCTTTTGCTTTTTGGGAGCGCTCACCACTATATATAAATATTTTGGCGTTCTACAGGCCGTCAAAGTAGTAGAAGAAGCAGAAACTATTATACCATCCCCCTGATTATTAAAAGCATTACAAATTTTAGTAATCTTATCACTACCATGATAACAACCCTTGGAAATGGAAACTTTGTAAAGCTCGTTCCTCTGACGTGGTTATTGCCATACAAACAAACAACTCGGATCAGCGGTTCACCACCTAAAGGCAAACAACGTTTCGCATTTACCAACTAAAGCAAGATAGAGCTTTTAGAGTGGTGATTTGCCATCTCCACCCGTCTACCCAGCCAGAAATAATAAAAGAGGAATTGGAGATGCTGGAATTTAAGTCTCGTAACGTGACAAACGTCATATACCCCATTACGGAAAGGACTTACCGCTGTTTATTGTAGATCTCGAGCCGAATGCAAAAAACAAAACAAGATTTGGAATAACTTGAATTATATTACAGTAAAGGAAAATTAGAGGAGCCATAAAGTAAAAAGAAAAGAAATTGTTCAATTTAATCGCTGCCAGAATTACATTGACATAAGCAAAAATACGTCAATCACGCATACAGATGTGTGAAATGTTCAGGCCCCCACCCTTTTCTGACTGCAAGAAGACGGACCCGCCGGAAGTCAACCCGCCACTTTTGTCCTCTCACCAGGCGCTCATCGGGCCAATTAAAGACCATAAAGGCTGTAAAGTTCACAAAAGTCTGCAGCGCAACTATAGGACTCACACTGTTAAAACCACACCAATATATATTTCTCAACTACCTACGATGGCACCTCTGAAACTTTTATTTTCACCCAGTTCACAGCTATGCAAAACCAAATCCAGCAACATTCTTCATTTACATATCCACTAAACATCATCTACGCGTCTGCTGTAACTAAAGGAACTATAAATCCTCCTTCTCAAAGTCACCTATTTATTCCACCTCCAACTAGTGTGTTAACTTAAGTTATAAATTTCAACCTTGCCTTATCGTCTGAAAACCATTTTTAACCCCTTCTAACCATCCTTCAAACATTTTGATCTTGCCTTTATAATCCCTGCCTTTACTCAAAAAAGAATTCCCTAAACAATAACTCCTTAGCCATCCTTCTTTGGAACGCTAATGGTGCAACCCAATCTAAACAATAACTCGATACCCTGCTTCAAGATAAAAGAATAGATATTGTACTAATTACAGTAACAAACTTCACGACACGATCACACTTTATATACGAGACTACATTACATACAGATCGGACCATCCACATTATATAACTCAAGAGGAGGGTATTGCAATTTTAGTTAGAAATACACTCTCCCACTTCCTTTTCCCTTCCGATCCCATTGAATCCATAACTTTGAACACGGCTCCCCAATCTCACCCATCTACTGTCGTCCTAGTAAACACATTTCCCACCAAGATTGCTCATAAATTTTCCGTTTCTTTGGTCCCAGATTTATAGCATGTATGTATCTACTGCTCTACTTCCCACCTTTCTATACTCTAATTATGTACCTCTAATCTAATTAAGTCCAAGCACCTCATGTTTACACCTGCTGGTTATCTGACCCTTCAAAACTCCTTGACCTCCTGGATTTCTTTATTACCTCTCCAATAACCCACCTTAACCCTACTGTTATAAACCTTCACGACCTCTCCTTTGACCGCAGCGCTATCCTACTACTCCTTGTACTTCATCCTTCCCCTATACCTTCTAGAGAGAAGTCAATGGAGACTACTACAAGGACTAATTGACGGGGACAAATTTCGACGACTAGCAGAAGACAGACTTGACTTAAGAGTGTCACTAATTCTTATAAGAATTTTCCATACAAGACGCATTCACAGGAAAAAGCTATAAGGTATATTAATAATTTAATTTAACACGACAACCGAAAACCTTCTGGACTAGTCTGAAGTGAATCGGGGGAATCAAACTACGCAGTAATCTAACTAGTACTAGTAAAATACAAAATTTGAACCGGGAATTTAACTAGTACAATACAAAATTTTGTTTACAAAAGGTTCATTACAGTATATTCAATGCTTCTACTAGAATTTTTAGTTTCCAAAGAAAATCTTTTAACGGTCTGTTGGGTAATTGTAAAATTAAAAACTTTTAAGTTTCCATTAATTTATTTAAAGCGATATTTCAACCCTTCTTGGGTCATTTTCAAGCTTTTCTTAATCAGGAGCAATTCTCAAAAATCTATTTTCCTTTACAAAATTCAAACTCCTATTCAAAATCTTCTAATGTGCCTACACATGTCATTACTTTCATTACTTAAAAACCATACTTTAAAATACAAAAACTATTTAAAAATCTTTTTTTCTTCTAAGAGAAAAAGAGTCAGAGTTAATTAAAAAATGTTTATGTAGATAAATAAACATTTTATAGATAGATAAACATTTTTTAATTAACTCTGACTCTTTTTCTCTAAGAAGNGAACATAATTTTCTTTGTTTAAGTAATTTTATTGAATTTTTTTTTCGTGCAGGTTGAACACATCGTTCACCATGACCTGAAATTAGACCCGAAGAAAAAAAAATTGAATAAAAGTACTTTGCGATTTCTGTCTGACACTTGACATTTATTGCTGGAGAGAATTGGTGTCAGGTGTAAATTCACTTTAACAGCCTTTGAAGGGCTCTCCTATAAAACTTTATATGTAATGGATTACACGGGGCTTGTGAGTCGCTTAATCAACTGTATAAACTAAAGTACTGGCCTCCGCTACTTGATGTGTGAATACCGAGCAAAAAGCCCCATTCTTGCCGGAGACGGGAATTGAACTCATAACCTCCAGAATCCAAAGCAATGATGATAGAAAATGAGCTACGAGGCAGGGACCCCTTTCTAATCCAATATTGTGGATTATAATGATAATTAATTCACACTTTAAGCAAACAGGTTGTTTAATTAAGTGTGAATTAATAATGATTATGTTTGACTACCACAAAATAACAATTAATTATTATGGATTATATTCAAAATAATAATAATATTTAAATAATAAAAATCAAAAGAAGTGATTCATTTATACTTTAACAGTTTAAAGCGGATGAAGTGATTGCGAAATTAAATTATATTCAAAATAATAATAGAATTTAAATAATAAAAATCAAAAGAAGTGATTCATTTATACTTTAACAGTTTAAAGCGGATGTTATGATTAGCAAGTTCAACAATTTTGTTTACATTATAAATTAATTATTATTATAAGTAGTGTACTTTGTTATATTGGATTAAGTTATATATTTTTGAAATATGGCAAGTTACATTATTTATTCGACTATAGACATAGTTTATCTATATAAATCAAAAAGATTTTAAACTCGAGGTGATTATATAACTTGATTAAAAGAACGAATTTATGAATGATTAAAAACAATTATTTAAGAACAAAGTATGTATAAGTTCCATCAAACTGTTTGCATATTGAAGCCTAATTTAGCAGTTGTCACTGCAACTTAAATCTAATAAAATCCAAAAGGATTATTCTTGTTAATTTTAATGAAGTGCTCAAATTATTTGGATTTAGTTAATCTCTGGATGTTTTCTCCTTTGTAAAATAAGATTTAAATTTTCTAGTAAATTTAGGCTGGACAATAATTATGAGGTGTAATTCCCAGAGTGGAATTGCTGTCTAATTCTACGTTTGGTGGATGTGTATAGGTCAAATCGTAACATACTTCTGTGATGATATTATGGGTACATAGAAACATTAAGTTAATCTTTACAGCGAATAATCTGCTCGTATCTGTGCTTAGTTATGTGAATTTACAAAAGGCATTTATCAATTCTCCTCATATTTCTCTGGTAGAAATTAGTAAAGGTAGGAGAAGGTGGTAGAAAACATGTTTTAAAGTATAATAAAATTTATTTTTAAAAAAAAAACTTTAGAATACGCTAAACTTGTTTGTCGAAGTTGGAGCAACCTCATTAAAATTTTATTTTGCATAAATTAACAAATTTTGTTTTAAAATTGACTATGCATATTCTATTTCTATTATGACCATAAACCGAATGTTATCATATTTAAATAACAAATAAAGTAATCTGATGAAATTTATTGTGTTTTTTTGTTTAAATATATTCAGAACTCTATAAGGAAGTAAAGGTGAAACAATTTTACATAAACATGAAAATAATATATGCTAATTTTACGAAAATGTAACGTATCACAGTTTATGCGGAAACAATTGAAAAGGTTGAAATAAATGGATTTTCTTGAGGTTATTAAAATAATTACTAATAATATTAATAATTTGAGTAATAATTACTTAAGAGACATACACTATAGGGCTAGTTACCAATGTACAGTACCAATTAAAGAGACATCTACTTCACCATAGCGCTTGCACATGCTTGGCTACTTAAGTGAAGTGGCGTTTATCTACGAGGGCGATCAAATATAAACGAGACTTTGATCTCTGAGCAAATACTGTTGACGGGGGCGGGACATCGCTTCTTGGCTGTTTAGGCGGGGTCATTAGAAGGTGCCAGAGGGGGTCGTCTCCCCATTTAAGACCGTTCACCAGTAGCGCTCGCGATTTCTGAGCATCAGGTGCCCCCTTCTATTGCGCAACGCGTTATTATAAAATTTCTTGCCTGCGCAGTTCGGGGACGAAACCCCTTGGAGAGGGTTTCGTCCCCGAACTGCGAACACACACGGGTGTGTGTTTGCCTGGCACAAAGAGTTTCAGGAGGGAAGAGAACGCTTATAGATTAAGAAATACGATCGTCGTCCCCGGAGCAGCATTAGAGATGAGAACATTCGTGCGGTTCGTGACATTATTGAAGGTGGTCGGCGTGTGGCTGCACAGGAAAATTATGGGAGCTGCAATCTAGACAGCCACACGTCGATCACCTTCTATAATGTCACGAACCGCACGAATGTTCTCATCTGTTATGCTGCTCTGGGACGTCGATCGTGTTTCTCATTCTCTACGCGTTCTCTTCCCTCCTGAAACTCTTTGTGCCAGACAAACACACGGGTCCTTAAAAGGGTTTCGTCCCTGAACTGCGCAGTCAACCTTAAGGAAAATTACCGAAAGTTTGACTCCTTCAAAGACAAGAAATTTTATACTATTAATAATGCGTTGCGCAATAGAGGGGCAGTACCTGTTGCTGAGACATCGCGAGTGCTACTGATGGGGCGTAAATGGGGAGACGACCCTCTCTGGCCTCACCTAAACAGCCTAGAAGTTACCAATGTACCCCAATGTACACCAATGTACACCCTAGTAGTTACCAATGTATAGTACCAATTACAATCTATTACCAATTATAGAGTTTAAACGGCTGATGTAGCGACAAGCCAACCTTATGTCTCCCATTACATTTACAGCTTGTCCCACCATAATATTACTGTACTCTTTTTTCAACTAGTATTAACTTTTGACACTCAGATTCAGATTGCCCAACCTACATGAGGAAACAAAATAAAACCACTAGGTCTGTGGGAGGGGGTGGAGCCAGTGACATTTTAATTTGCCTAGTTGGTCTAACCTTTTTTAATTCAAAATCCAGTGCTCTCATTGGCTCCCATCCACATTTTTTATATTTTCCTGAGCTGTCAAAAGTTAATACCTACTAATTGTAAAAAGAGTATAAAAGGGGAACAATTTGTTTATTTGTAGGTTTAAAAAATTGAACACTTTCTGCAATAACTAGAAGAAAATAATATAACTTTTAGTGGTTTGAGAACAAGCATGAGTTAGAAAAACTTTTTCTCGAAAACCCAAATAATTAATTTAAAAAAAAAAGTCCACGTCACACGTCAGTGTACTCTATTGTGGGACATACTATCTATATTCAGTGTGTTCATCCCACAATAGAGGTCGATGTATTAAAAATATAATATAGTCCGTAGGCAAAACACAGACTATGTTATATTTTTAATACATCGACCTGGGCTTTACCGGTACTTCTTTAGATTGTTACTCCCCTTATAAAAAAGGGAGAGTAAAAGCTAAAGAAGGTGTAAGGAATATTCTTCTTTAGACTGTTACTCCCCTTATAAAAACAACAGAGGGGAGTAACAATCTAAAGAAGGTGTAAGGAAAATTCTTCTTTAGACTGTTACTCCCCTTATAAAAACAGAAGTGTGATATTTCTTAGTCCCAAAGTATAATGGACTAAACATCCCTTCGTCCTAATAGTTATTTAGTCAGTTATTAAATACATAGGGGAGTAACAATCTAAAGAAGTACCGGCTTTACCTTCTATCGTGGGACACACTGAATATAGCCCGTTGAGTCCGCCCCAAAACACGGACTATGTCCGTGGGTTATCAGACGGATAAACATCCATAAATAATTAATAAAGGGAAAACCTTGAATAAAACATAAATGAGATTGTCTTTATTGAAAATGTCTATAATATAGTCTTCGATCACTCATGACGGAAACTGACGAAGCTGAGAATTTGATTTTTCCAATTCTCATGCATTCTCTATCCAATCATTTTCACACATGAGTGATAAAAATCATGAATACATTGTCCATTTTTTCAGTGACATCAATGTGTGGGAAAAAACCGTAAATTAGAAAACAAAATGTACTAACAATTTATGCAATACATTCCCTCGTGGACAGAGAATTATAATCTTATTTTTCTGATGTATTCATTTATGTAGATCTTTTCAGGGCCAGTTATTCACTGACTGATTTTTATGATCTCTCTATACTCTATACCGTCCACCTATCTTCCACATACCCACAAAAACACAAAATAAAGAAGGCACCTTTATATACATCATCAGAAAGCTTTCAAAAGAGTACAGTTAAAACATAATTTTGCTTCAGTTATCGATGCGAAGTTAACGGGAAGTTACGTGATCCTTCTGAAGATCGAACATTTTTATGTGTCCTATTTCAAAAATGCCAAGACAGAAATCCGTTTCAGACATAAGGCAACATTTTTAGTTCCGTCTCTTTCTGTCGCTCATTTTTTGCAAAACCAACATATCTTAAAAGCTACACCTCCAATTTTAATGAAATTTGATAGAAAGATCCCATATGAGTTTCAACCTTCTGTTAGCAATCGTACTGTTTTTCTTGGATTTACACACAGTTTAAAATATGCAGTATGAAATACGAACACGAACAAATTATTTCAAGGCAAACATAGGCAATTTGATAATACTTGATATAGCGTAATATTTTTGCGTAAAAGTTGTTTGATGAAGTCCCTATATTTATTTAATCCTTCATTTTTAGTGAGTCGATTATTTTTCCACTTCAAAATTTAATACCGGTGTGGAAATCCCACACATGACTTCCATGAAATGTTGTGGTGTCTATACGTGAGCAAGAGATAACTCAGTATAAACTACATCGTACAAACAGCAAATATCGATTATAGTTTTGCAACAATAATAATACCTAATGATACACAATAAAAATATATATTTAACATAAAAATAAAATGTTACCCTAATAAATGTCGGTAGTATGTAAAAAAATTAGAGGATATGTGTCCGTTCCGATGTTTAGAGCTAAACTGAAGTGAAAGAAAGGAGGTTTGTTTACATCTAGAGTTCAAGGAGAGTTTATGCGAAAACAAAACAAATTGATTAATTTTTATCCTTTATAACAAAAAACCTTTATTATTCAATGTTTGTTTATATTTTCTTTATACTTGTTATTAACTATAGAATGTGAGAATATAATAATAAAAGAATTTAAAATCAGCTGATAGAAATGATTGTTTACAAAGTAAATAACACGGTATTTTTTTACTTTTAAATTTCGATTCTTCTTTATAAGTACTACAAATAATTACAATAATAAATACTTTTTTGAAACGGCATTAATGTGCGGTTTCAGCACTCCAATCAAAAATTAAATCGGTCAATTATTGCACATGATATAAGAGCTCAAAGTCAAAAATTTAACAAAAATAAAAAACATGTCTCTATTTAAGGTAGAAGGGTCATAGGACCAAAGTTGTAGATCTTTTAAAATCAGTTACCTCTGGTGCTATCCGCTTTTCGATACGACTTACAGTTTACCCGCAATTTGGTTCCGAAAATACCCTTAAAAAACACTAAAATGCTCCCACTAAAAATATCTCCCAAACCGCTTGTCCGATTGTACTCAAAAAGTATAGGTACAATCTACTATAAAGGACACATATATACCCCAAAGGAAATTGAAATCAAATAAAGCCTACTGAAGTTATCGTCGACAGACCGATTTCGTGCTTAAGCGACTGTAGCTCCGAAACCTCGTAAGCTACGATGATGTAATTTGCGCCATCAGTTTTGCCGTCTCGAGTTCTAAAAAATTCCGCAAACCGCATCTCAATACGATGTCTTGAAGCGATGCTGTAGAGGTTTAAAGTTCCGAAGGAACGTACGTACGCACATACATACATGTATATGAAACGGATTTCTATGACACCCCGGGTCTTAAGACCTGTCCTTTACAGAGATCTCGGAATCACGTTTTGGAGGGTATCACCATACTTCCATTTTCATGGAAGTAAAAAATCGGGTACGGGGTACCTTCGGAACTTTTCCTCACTCCTCCGGAATGCTCCGGATTCGCCCAATGCTGCTTGGGCGTGGTCAGTACTTGGACGGGTGACCGCTTTGAACTAACTAATTAATTATCTTTTTTTAAAGACAGGAATTAATTCCCAGAAGGCTGGAAATCGTTTTAATATCATTATTTGGACCTAAATAAGTGTAATCTGAGTTTGCACTATCCCAGAAGGTGAGCATAAATTATGGGAGCCCAAAAACAAGAAAACCGTTGTACTTTTTTCAGTTTTTTGCATGTAACTCAAAAAAAATGAGTTCAAAATGACAACCTATTCAATATTAAAGAGGGTTAAATTCTGCGTCGAATGAGTATATAAATCTTCAAATTCGGTTCACTAGTATAGCCGTAGGCATAAGTTAAAAATCGGGAAATTTTCTCCTGTTGGTGCTATCTTACGTTTTGGGACTTTCCAGGACCATATGTCTTCCAAACAGATACTCCTATTGAAAAAACCCTCGCAATAAAAGTTGTAGAGTGTAAAATTTCACGTCATATAGATATCTCAATAATTGCTACTAAAATTAGAATTGAAGAATATTCCAATGCAATTTTCCAAGATATAAATATGCAGGGTGTTTCACGATAAATGTTACAAACTTCGGGAGGTGATTCTACATTCCAAATGCAATAAAAAATTTCCTCTTGCCCCCTTTCCGATTTTCAATTTGAAGGGAGATATTTAGGGTTTTCTGGTTTTATTATAAAACACGAGTTTTCTTCATAAAAATTTCCATATCTCCCAAGCTGTTGGTCTTAAAGCAACTTTGAAAAAACCCATTGAAAAGCTTATTCAATTTCCATTAAAAATACAAACCTTAAAAGTTTCTTAATACATTTCTAACAATGTCAATACAATCGCAATTGGGAAAAAATTGTAGTTACTAAAATTCGGAACACGTTATTTGTGCCTGCCACAAAAAACAATTCTTTAGCCTTAGCCTGGCACCTTTTACCAAACACTTCTCCTTTTAATAAGCTTTCCAACGGTATGCTGAACTTTGTGATTTCGTAAAAAATTGGTAGAGAAATTCAAGTTAGAATGCGAAAAAACAGCTCAGAAAGGGCAGAGGAGGGTGACAAACCAGCAATACGCACACATTTTCCGCGATAACTTAAAATTTGACACAAAAAATGCCCAAAAAACCACCGACTTCGTTGGCCAGGGGAATTGGTTTAGTGGTTTTCAAATAATAATGGAATTTTGTGTCACGTTCTCTGGGCTTATTCATTCTGGATCGGTGTTACTAATGGTGTAATTATTGAACCATTTTTGGGACTTTCTCAGACTCTAGGAGGGAATGACTATTTACGTTATCTTCAAAATGAACTGCATAGATCCATTGAGGTCTTATACAATTAGAAAAAAAGACGGCAATTGAGTTTTTATCATAATGGGGCACTACCTACTCTTAGTAAGCAGTGAGAGATCATTTTAATGAAACTGGGCGGTAGACTTGCTCCTTGGAAAATCTCCACACATAAAAATCTAAAGGATTTTGGTATGATGATCTTGTGGGGCCAGGAAATTGTTCCATCTTTACCACTCCAAGACGTGAAAGTTTCATTTGAATGATCTCTCACTGCTCTACTAAAAGTAGGTGGTGCTCCATCATGATATAAAATTAATCACGTCTTTCTTCTAATGTTAAGTCCTCAAGGAGTCCATGCAGTTCTTTTTAAAGGATACGTAAATAGTCATTCCCTCCCAGTTCCCTCCAATGGAAATTTCAAATTTGACAAAAAAAAACACGCCCAAAAAACCACCGACTTCGTTGGCCAGGGAAATTTCTTTCACTGACCCAATGAAATATTTGAAATTTAAACACAACCATTTTTACACCATTAAAAACACCGATCTAGAATGAATAAACCTAAAGAACGTGACTTCGAATTCCATTATTATTTGAAAACCACTATTTTTTTCCCCATTCACCGTTTAAAGTTTTATTTAAACCACTTTCACTAAAGCAATTCCCTTGGCCAACGAAGTCGGTGGTGTTTTGGGCGTTTTTGTGTCAAATGTGGAACCTCCAGTTCAAACCATTCGAAAGTTATCGCAGAAAATGTGAGTGTATTGCTGGTTTTTCACCCTCCTCTACCCTTTCTGCACTGTTTTTTCGCGTTCTAACTTGAATTTCTCTACCAATTTTTTACGGAATCACAAAGTTAAGTATACCGTAGGAAAGCTTATTAAAAGGAGAAGTGTTTGGTAAAAGGTGCCAGGCTAAGGCTAAAGAATTGTTTTTGCGGCAAACACAAATAACATGTTTCGGACTTTAGTAACTACAATTTTTTCCCAATTGCGATTGTATTGACATTGTTAGAAATGTATTTAGAAACTTTTAAGGTTTGTATTTTTAATGGAAATTTAATAAGCTTTTCAATGGTGTTTTCAAATTTGCTTTAAGACCAACAGTTTGGGAGATATGGCAATTTTATGAAGAAAACTTGTGTTTTACAATAAAACCAGATAACACCAAATATCTCTCTTAAAATTGAAAATCGGAAAGGGGTCAAGGGGAAATTTTTTATTGCATTTGGGGTGTAGAATCACCTCCCGAAGTTTGTAACATTTATCGTGAAACACCCTGTATATGTATATCTTGGAAAATTGCATTGGATTATTCTTCTTCACTAAAACCAGAAAACCCCAAATATCTCCCTTAAAATTGAGTATCGGACAGGGGTCAAGAGAAATTTTTTTATTGCATTTGGGGTGTAGAATCATCTCCCGAAGTTTGTAACATTTATCGTGAAACACCCGTATACACATTCAGAAAACTAGTAATGTAAGTATACACACGCTGGGTAGAGATTTGAGGTATTGTAATTAAAATATTATTGGCTTAAATCTTTGGCTAAGCCAAAGATTCTCCACCTCAGGTGTGTTAATGCAGGACAGCTGCTAAAAAGATAAGAAGGGGTTTAAGCCTCTTCCTCGCACAGCTTGCTCACAGGGCTTTCTGCTAGGCCAAGCAGATGTAGATGTCGATTTAGCCTACAGTATCCAGTAATAAATCCTGTCAAAAGACGACAGGATTGTTTTTTGAGCGAGAGCAGCTATCTGGTAAGATGTTGAGATGGTTCCCGGATCATCATTTTAGATTGTCGCATACCTAAAGCAGTGTTCCATATACTTTTCATATCTAGCCTCATGAATGTCCTTATGGAATGTTTCACTCCACAACGTGGCACGCCGACAACTGGTTCTGGTGTAATTGGGGTCGAATTGGAATCCGTTTTAGCTAAGTGGTCAGCAATCTCATTCCCCTCAATGTCACAATGTCCAGGAACCCAAATCAGTTGTACGTTGTTAAGTTGTCCAAAAGTGTTAAGATAGCTTTTGCACTCAGCAACCAGCTTAGATGTATACCTTGGTGCAACCAGTGCTTTGATCGCTGCCTGGCTGTCAGAGTAGATTCTGATTTGTCTGTTAAAGATTTTTTTGAGAATAAGCCAAAATCGCATATATCTCTGCCTGAAATAGGGTGGCATATTTGCCTAAGCTCACGCTAAGCTCATATTGGGGTTCTGCAGAGTAACCCCCAGCCCGTGATAATTCTTCGATTCGGGACCCGTCGGTTAACCATTTGTCTGCTCCTGATGGTATTTGAGGATCATCTCCAGGATCCCAGTCTTGTCTTGAAGGAAGCAGATACTCCCAGCTAATGTCAAAATCCCACTGTGGTATCATAGAGTCCTGTAACATCACTACTTCCGGGCAGATTGAGTGTGTAATATGGAATTCCATATTACACTTTGCCCTATTCTGTCATATCCCATCCATAAACCACCACAGTGCAGGCGATATGAAGCTAGCATAGCTTCGTACTTCAGGTATATCTCTAAAGGTGGTAAGCATAGCATAGCTTCAAGTGTAAGAGTTGGTGTAGTTTTCATTGCTCCTAGTATATACCAACACAAGCCGTTCTTTGAAGGTGCTGAAGTGATTTCTTTGCAGTTCCTATGGATAGATATCCTTGGCCACCAGACGACACATGCATAGGAAAGAATTGTTCTCACCATGGCAGTAAAGATCCAGTGCAGTTCTTTAGGTTGTAATCCCCACCACCTTTTTTTCGGGATTAACCCCCGTGATTATAACACCATCTTTCAACAAAGTAAAGTGCTCTTTGTACCCGCTCAAATACTGTGGTAGTGAACTTGCCCTGAACCAGAACTGCTACATCATCTGCATAAGCTTGAATGTAAATCCCATCTTTCAGAATAAGCTTTATGAGACTATCTACCACAAGGCACCAAAGTAACGGTGAAATAACTCCACCTTGTGGACAGCCTCTTCTTATAGCCACTTTTATACTGTGTCCATTTTCTCAACTTTACCTGGTCTAAGAGGTAGCATTGATCTGATACATGCCACTATAGAAGCAGCTTGAATGATAGATTCAACAGAAACACAATTAAAATCCCCTTCGATGTCCATGAAGAGTCCCAGCATCGGCTGTTGCTCGTTGAGTGCTCTTTCGATTTTGCAGGAGGTCTTATAATCATCAAAAACTGAAAAACGGATAATTTAGTTGATGTCTCGAGAAGAAAAAAAAATTGGGTGAAAACAATACTTTTCCTATCATAGGTGAGGAAAAGTGAAAATACCCTAATCGAACTGTGGTAACGAGGTTGTGTGTGTGTGGGGGGGGGGGGGGTGAAGAAGTTCACCCATGCTTAGCGGGAGTTTTGTAGTTGTTTGGAGTTGGTGAAAACTGTCGATTATAGTTGTTCCTTTCATGCTTGTATTTGTTATAGTTTTGTAAATTAAATTATTTGTTCTATTTTACTCTTGAGTGAATAATAGACTTTTCAAGTTCAACGTTAAACCAGAAGTTTTTAGTTATTTATTTTACCTGCCAACCACAAGCTATTTCTGCACTAAAGTTTTGCGAAGTGAGGAAGCACGTGATCGAAAATGGCTGCAAGTTGGTCAATTAAATATTCAGATATAATTAAACAATTTGATGGGGAAGGTGACTTTTCTGAAAGGATTAGGAAGTTAGAGTTGGTGGCTAAGCTGCAGCAGATAAAAGAATTAAATGTATTTTTGCCATTGTTTTTGTCTGATGGGGCGTTTGCAGTGTACGAAAGTTATGAGTCAGATGTCAAATAAGACTAAAAAAAAATTAAGCAATCGTTGTTAGAAGCTTTTTATGCCAATAAGTTTCTGGCATACGAGTAGTTTGTGTCCAGGAGGTTGTTACCAAGAGAGGCTGTGGATGTGTACGTGTCCGATCTAAGGCGTATGAGCAGGTTAGTAGATATGACTGTATCAGATCAATGGATAAAGTGTGCCATGATTTCTGGCTTACCTAATGATATCAAATTGCAACTAAAATCCACTTGCAGCCTGGAAAAAATGGAGCTGCCTGAGATTATCAAAAGGACCAGAATCCTAATGGGGACTATTGTTTCTGAGGCTAGTGGAGCAGTGGCTTGTTTGACCGTCGCGTTGTCCCTTAGGAAACGGGAATACTGAGACAGGCGTGCGTAGATGCTCCATTTGTAATAAGGAGACACATTTCGCTCGTTCTTGCCCATCAAAACCTCCTATTCACTGTTACAATTGCGGCCAGGTGGGACATATCTCAGTGTCATGCCCGAAAAGTCTAAAAAACTAAGAAGAGAAGCCGGCTTGTGTTGGGCGAGCGTTTTCTCAGGAGAAACAACACGACTTCCTGCAATTTTTACAGTAAATGCTTTGTTAGATTAAGGGGGGGGGGGGGCTCAA
>KZ651636.1:108404-132446 GCA_001010745.2 Gerris buenoi
AAGTAAAGAAGATCCTTGTGTTTATAAATTAACTGAAGGAAACTCATACGTTTTGATGGCTGTATACGTAGATGATATCATTTTAGCGTCAAATAATAAAAAATTATTAACTAAAACCAAAGAAAAAATTTCTAAATTATTTGAAATCAAGGATTTGGGAAATATTAACAGCTTTCTAGGACTTTCGATAACAAAAGAAGGAGAAGAACTTCGATTAAGTCAAGAAAACTATGTTAAAGAAATATTAAAGAAATTTGGAATGGAAGAATGTAAAACAATATCTTTACCATTAGATCCAAACAGTCAATTAGAAAAAGAGCCTGCAGATAAGAGTCAAGCTGAAAAAGTAGATAAGATTCAATATCAGAGTCTAATTGGATCATTACTTTATCTAGCTACAGGAACTAGACCAGATTTGGCTTATGCTGTAAACAAGCTAAGTCAATTTAACAAAGATCCAAGAAAACAGCACTGGGACGCAGCCAAAAGACTCCTACGCTATCTCAAAGGAAAAACCAATCACGCTCTTGTATTTAAGAAAACTGGAGAGAAATTGGTTGGCTACTCCGATGCAGATTGGGGCGGTGATGTCGATGACCGAAAATCCAGAACTGGATTCGCCTTCATACTGGCTGGGGGGGCAATATCTTGGGAATCCAAGAAACAAAATCTCGTTTCCCTATCCAGTATGGAAGCCGAATATATTGCTTTAAGCGAAGCAAGCCGAGAAATTGTCAGCTTAAAGTACCTACTTCAAGAGATCGGTTTCGGTCACATGGCTGAAAACCCTACGAAATTATACGTAGACAATCAGAGCGCAAAACAACTTGCTAAGAACCCTGTCTTCCACAAAAGGAGTAAACATATAGACATTAAATATCATCACGTCAGGGAACTGGTCGAAAAGAAAATCATCGATCTTGAATATGTACCAACTGGCGACATGAATGCCGATATCTTAACGAAAGCAGTAGAAAAAACAAAATTAACAAAATTTTCCCTCGGGCTAGGGTTGAAAGATAAAACCCTTCAGCCAAATGGGGGTGTTTGTCAGGAATGACATCTATCAAAATATATTATTTTGATAGATATCTTTCATAATTTATTTTTGGCAGAAAGTTTTTTTTAAAAAAGGAAAATAATTCAGTTCTTCTTTAAATGTTATGTGAAATAGATGTTATTAATTTATACTTGAATAATCTGTTCTTATTAGACTTCCACACGCACCAACAAAAACGGACGGCAATGTAAGTTGTGCTTACTTTACTTTTTTATCGCAAAATAAGTCCAGAGGACTAAAACAATAAATATTTCTCAAGTTTTTCTGCAGAATTAGTCCCCATCGTAGAAGCATTAAAACACATAACTAAAATAAACTTTAATTCCTTCGCAATATCTACTGATAGTCTAAGTGCAGTTTAAACCTTAAACAACTTGAATTTCAAACACGATCGACAACTGAATTCTATGTGAAATTGCGAGAATTCACTACCTTCTGCTACTGGAAAATAAAAGTGTAGTATTTGTTTGGTTAAATAAAAGGACACGAGCGAGTTGTCCAAATAGCTAAAGAAAGTAGCATGAACCATGAGTTAGCTATTGACTATGGAATAACGTATAAAGTACAATATCGCGATTTAAACCACCAGATCAAATTCTCAGCCTACGAGCAACGGCAACTCTGGTATATTGATACGACCAATGGAAATTTTTATAAATCTATAATTCCGAAAACCAACTATAAGCCGTGGCTCAGAGAAGTGGTGAGTTATAAAAACATGGTTGATAGTATTTCCAGACTGCGATCCAATCTAGGCATATGCAATTATTACCTGCACAAAATCGGTAAGTCTAACTCCCCGATGTGTTCAGTCTGTAATGCGCCTGAAACCCTAGAACATATAATAATGGAATGCAAAAAATTCAGTATACCAAGAGCAACAATGTTTTCTTATCTACATAAACAAAGAGTGCAACAACCTTTCAACTATCTATCTCTACTAGCATCTAAATCGGAACCCATATATAATCTTATCTTTAACTTGTTAAAGCAAGCTGAAATAAAAATATAAAACTATTAATCAACATATTCCAATTATTATCTTTATCTGTTTATTTATTGTATGTACAATAATGGTTTTACCCATTATATTATATAAATATCAAGTTAATTTGATTTAAATAACTTTTTACTTTTCCTCACTACCTATAGTAGGAAAAGTATTGTTTTCTTTTTTTTTTCGTGATTTCAACGGAATTTTCCGTTTTAGGTGTTTTTAAGACCTCCTGAGTGGTTTTCAGCATGATGTCTGTATGTATGTATGTGTGTGTGTTATCATCGTAGCGCCCAAGGTATTTAACCTAGAGAGTTGAAACTTGATAACTTGACAGAAAAATCAGTTCTTACCTGTAGTGGTGCCGTCCGGAAAATCAACTTTTTCAGCCATCTTGAACCCAGTTTGCTGAGTCGGTAAAAATTTAAAAAAAATCGTAATAAATCGAAAATCCTGATCGAGTTGAAATTTGGCACGAATCTACCTCTCTGTATGACAAACAAGCCCAAAGTCCACTAAATTTCATTTTGATATTGGCCGTCATTTTGAAGTTATCAATTTTTAAACTTTGACGGTTAATAATACCGAAAGTATAAATAGGTTTTTGACATATAGCATATCGTTGGAACCGGAAAAAATTAAGGAACAAATTAAAAAAAAAAAACAACGATGAAATTCCATTAATTAGTTGATACTTTATAAAGCGAATATAATTATGTAAGTAATGTTTGTTTTAGAATTATCATTTTGATTAACCAAATCTGATTAAGTATTCCTTATCAAGAAATAATCCGATTATTCTTTGTGAATGTCTGATTTTTTTTTTATCAATGTCAATATTTATTCTAATTCTTATTGTAAGTAGTAGGGTTGACTATTCTTTACTTTTATCTGATTTATATTTTTAACTAATATCAGTTAAGTCAACCAGATAAAACCAATTATGTTGTATGTTAATTATGTCGTATGTAATGGCTGCATGTTTTGAAACAAATACAAAAAAAAAAAAAAAAAACTAGTACGTTTCATAGAACAATTTTAACTGGTTTTCAGTAGTGGCGTAACTATGAGCCTGCATCGAGGGCGGGCCCCCCTATCCAAAACAAAAATAAATTACCATGAAATTAATATTTTTTCCCAATGTCGATGGGGTTCCCTTTAGTAGAGCATAATAAATTCCGACTTGGGGTCATACTTCTATACCATTGTCAGGAGACCCCATTCAGTACTTTTTTTTTTTTGGTTATCAATTTCCTTTGGCGAGAGGCCCCCAAAAGTTTTTACGGGGGGAGGGGGGACGCCCTAGCTGCGCCACTGATTGTTTCCAGGAAGTTTCGGCAAAACCCGGAAATCAATTGTATTATTGAATGAGGCTGTGTAATAAACGAAAAACGTGTTGTAGGACGTGAAATTTGCATTTGCACACTTATATCTACATTTTAGGCCTGCTTCTCCTATTACCCTTGGGGTTGCCCTAACTTCCCGAATTCCAAGATTTTTCAGAAAACTGTTATTTGACATTAATTAAATCTAAGATACATCCGGATCTTACTCATGCTCTTTCTATGCATACTCTTATGCATAGAAAATGAGCAGAAGACCCATTGAGGGCTGACCAGTGGGTGAGGGATAACAGATGCCACATTGGCAAAGTGGGTTCTTGGGGCATCTACAATCCACTGCCACTTTAACTTGCTCTGCATTAGAAGACTTTGTTGTCTCATAGCTCAGAAAGTGTTGGTCCTGCGTAAAAAAAAGGAAAGATCATTTATGTAGGAAATTTTGTCAGCTTCAATTTTTCACAACATTTTTCGCTTTGAGTGATGTTTCCGAAGATATGAGCGAAAGACTGCAAACAAGTCCCCTTTAAAGGCTCCCCTCCTTCAAACTCACCAAAAAGTCACCTTTAAAGGCTCCCCTCCTTCAAACTCACCAAAAAGTCACCTTTAAAGGCCCTCCTCCTTCAAACTCACCAAAAAGTCACCTTTAAAGGCCCCCCTCCTTCAAACTCACCAAAAAGTCACCTTTAAAGGCCCCCTTCTTCAAACTCACCAAAAAGTCACCTTTAAAGGCCCTCCTACCCCCCTTCTTCCGACACACCTGGACTTTTTATCTTCTTCAAGTTAAGGTACCAAGGAACATTTGTACCGATTTTCACAACTCCGGGATTTATTTCTCCCGATTTGTCTTAATTTGACTGGGCTGTAAACTGGATTTTAAAAAAGGTTAAATTAAAAGGTAACAGTAAATTAGTAAAAGTATATTATATTTAATAAAATATAGTGTATAAATTTAAAGCTTAAACGAAGTCAACTGTAAGACAAGCGCTCTACTGAAGCCTAACGAATTGTTAGCCAGTAAGTTCCTGTCAAAGGCATTTCTAAAGGCAAAAATTCATAACATCCAACAGATCAAACAATATTTTTACAGTTATCAATTTTCGTTTATCTCTCATATTGAAATATTCTGGCAAATAAATAAAATATTATTATTGCTATTCTATTTTAGCTGATGTTACATGAAATATTGCTTTCTCTTTTGATTTAGTTATACAAAATAATAAAATTAGAATTTTGGTATCTACTTTTAACAAATAAAAACAATATTTAAACTTTTGGTATTTTATTCTGCAACAGATTTTACTCATTTTATTCTACTTTTAAAATTATTTATACGTAATTATATTTTACGTTGTATCCATTAACAACATTTGACATAATGCCTTTTATTTATTATGTGACACTCATAATATTACAAAATATATTATTAATGATATACAATTTTAGCTGCATTTTATACATACCAGTGTTTTTAATTAATTGGCGTTTTAAGTTGGTCATAATTAAGAATAGGTTATTTATACATGATTTTTGTCAGTTTTGTAATAGACATTAGTTCTGTTTAAACATATTTAAACAAACAACATGTATTAATTTTATACAATTTTAGCTGATTTTTACATAACTGTGTTGTTAAGACTTTAAGTTGGTTATAGTTTAGAATTGATTATTTACTCCCGAATTTTGGGTTTTTAATTTACGAAAATTTATTTTATTTCTAATAGATATTAGTTTTAAATAATCCAAATTACAATTATCAATAACTACGGGAGACATACAGAGAAAAATACACCCCCACACCGGGAATCGAACCACGGGACCTCTGTTTACCGTACAGGTGCTCTTACCATCTGAGCTATACGGGAGATGGATTCTTCTCTGTCGTAACTGATACATATTCCCGAATCCAAGCTTTAAATCTTATCCTACAAATCTAGAGAGCCAAATATTCACGGCAACAGAACTAGACCGAGAATTAACGCTTATAATTGTAAAGTACTCAATTAGTACCTGTANGTTCGACTGCTCAATGGGTCATTACAGGACGGGGGGTTATCCGACCACTTTACTCATCTACTCGATGAGATCATCAGTGTGAAACATGTCTGACCCCTCCGGGATTCGAACTCACGTCGGGTTTCAGACCTTGGTTTCAGAGCCGAGGATGGTAACCACTCGGCCACGCCGGCCCCCGAAGTTATTATTAAGCATACCATTGATAAGTAACACATGGATACCCATTAAAACTCTCTGCCGCATATTGTACATGTGGATTGACATCATGGCCCCATATTTGTTCCATGTTACTAGCAACGGCTTCAAAAGGATTAAGATATTCGGTATTTATTCCGATATCTAATTCAGTATCTATTTGCCAAATGGCTGACGCATTCACCCATTCGGGTGTGGTATCATTAGGAGTGTTGCATTGAACTGCTAGAATACCGAAGTGACAACTGGGTTGGGCCATAACTCGTTTTTGAGTTTCAAAATTTGTGCAATGAAAACCCTTCACGATAAGTTGGTAATAGGACATGTTTAGATTTTTCATTTGTATGGGAGAAGTATTTTGAGTAATACCAAGTGTATCATTGTCAATATTAAGTAAGGAGGTTGAATATGCGCATTACCGATATATTGTACAGTAGTTCTATCTGTACCGGGATCTATTAGG
The DNA here is from genome assembly GCA_001010745.2 of Gerris buenoi. Taxonomy (NCBI): domain Eukaryota; kingdom Metazoa; phylum Arthropoda; class Insecta; order Hemiptera; family Gerridae; genus Gerris; species Gerris buenoi. Next base: position 114,473 of record KZ651636.1, read on the forward strand.
CTTGGTTTTAATTACACCTGCATTAGGTGAATAAGTATAATTGATACAGGGCATATCTACATGATCCATAAAATTAAACGTAGTTACATATTGATCGAGAGAAGGCCAACTCCCTAAGGCGTGGGAATATTTGTTATATTCCGTGCACGAAAAAATATAATATACCAATAAATATTTATGGTGCAAAACAATGTACTCAAGTTACTGTAGTGTGAGCTTTATGGATGGCTTTAACTCTTTAACATGTATAATATAAAAACAAATTAATTATGATACAGTAGAACCTTGCTTACACGACAACCTCAATTACAAGTGCAATTTTCAAATCCCTTTGAGATTGCCATAACACATAATAGNAGGGCATCGGATAGTTGAAGAGCCAAGTTTATGTGTAAACGAAGTCAACTGTAAGACAAGCGCTCTACTGAAGCCTAACGAATTGTTAGCCAGTAAGTTCCTGTCAAAGGCATTTCTAAAGGCAAAAATTCATAACATCCAACAGATCAAACAATATTTTTACAGTTATCAATTTTCGTTTATCTCTCATATTGAAATATTCTGGCAAATAAATAAAATATTATTATTGCTATTCTATTTTAGCTGATGTTACATGAAATATTGCTTTCTCTTTTGATTTAGTTATACAAAATAATAAAATTTGAATTTCGGTATCTACTTGTAACAAATAAAAACAATATTTTAAACTTTGGTATTTTATTCTGTAACAGTTTTTACTCATTTTATTCTAATTATATTTCATTATATTATATTTTATTATTGTAATTATATTTTACGTTGTATCCATTAACAACATTTGAAATCATGGCCCGGGTGCACCACCCTCTGCACCCCAGGTAGGACCGGCCCTGAGAACAGACAACCAGCTGGCAGACTGCTTGACAAAACCATTAGCTTGCACAAGATTAAAAATGTTATGCAAGAAAATGGGTATTCTAACTTGACGGTTAAGCAATGAAGGGAGAGTGTTGAAGTTCATTGTTTAACCTTAAGTATGTCATAAGTACTTGCAGTGTCATTCATCCGACATACGACATATTATGACTTATGACAATTTGACTTTACTTCATAAGAAAACTTGTTTAATAAAATTAGAGTGTGTTCGTCTTGTTTAATCTAAACGTTTCTTAAATTTATAAAATAATCAACTGGTTATGGGTTCAGGACGTTTCTAAATTGTTTTTAAGTGTTGATTTTAATTGAATAATTTTTAAAGATTTTTTAAAAGTGTTTTTTGTTCAAATTACATTATTTGAAAATTCACTTTTGTAAAAATATTTTTGGTGTTTTTAAAAGAAAAGTTTGAAAAGTGTATTGAAGATGGAATCATTGAAGGTTATACAGGTTAGTCTTCTTCAAGGCAAAAATAACTGGCACACCTGGAAGTATAAAATGCTGATTTGTTTGAAGGGAATTCCAGGTACCCTAGATGTCGTTGAAGGAAGATTAGTAAAGCCTCAACCTATCGAAGAGAAAGCTGATCGGGCCGTGAAAGATAAATATGATCANTATACGTACTTAGCAGTGTGATTTTATAATTTATATTTAATGAAAAATGTAAGGAACTTGGTTCCTACCGGGCGTCCCGCGACACCACACGTATTTTCGATTTCGGCTTTGTTTGGCTGTAATCCGCCATTTTGTATTTCTTTTGAAAAAAATTATATTTCAAAAAACCCTTCAAGATATTTTTATGAAACTTGACAGATGTCTTACTTACTCCGATATCTAAAACTTCCAAAAATATTTGTTTTCAAATTTATCTAATTTAAAATGGAAGCCATTTAAAATTTTAAAAGTCAAATTCTATGAAAACTCGTAGGTATGAAGACATTTTTCATGAGACAAAAGTTGTAGATCTTTTTTATGCAAATCTAACGATACTTTAATTATTGAAATCGGTTCATAAATAAAGAAATGACGATTACTTTAATGTTCACAATGTAACTCAACATGACTTTTAAATGTGCTAATAAAGAAAACCTCCCTCCAAAAAAATTAAAGATGATAATACATAATACTTAAAATAGAATGTAAATAGTTAAGATAATTTTGTTATAAATCAATTAGAAGACTGATAATTGGTACACCACAAAAATTAAAATAATTGTCGTCTTAAAGAGTGGATCCTTTAGGGTAAATCGAAAAAATCACAGGGAAGTACTTGCCCCAAGTACTTTTTAGGGTTTTGTAGATGAGTAAGCATACCCATTATGTAATTATGATTTCTGGTCTTCGATCTCAAGAGTCCGGGTNTGTGCAATTATAAAGCTGTTTTTATTTATCTAATCGTAATTTTTAATTTTAATTGTGGGATCATTTTATTAATTTATTTTACGACTAATTTTTATATCAGAAATAAAAATATGTAAATAAAGCTAAATTTCAAACTATATAATTTAGAATTGAATTTAATACAATCTTGAGTCTTTTATGCAATCTGTAGGATTTTTACGAAGCGAAGTAATTTATGTGCATTTTTATTAATTAATAATATAATAATAGTTTTAGGAATTTCAAATTTTGTTGAGGGATAACTATTCAGAAGCTAGGTTTGAAGAAAATTAATGAGAGAAGAATATGTGTAGTTATTATAGAGGGTTTAAAACTATATCACAAACCTAAGCAAGATGATTACTTTTCAATAACAACTACTACCGTATGAAACATGGCCTCGTTTATAGTCTATATTGATTCCGGTAGCGATGAGCTGTAGTTTTTGATTTGACAAAACCAAAGAAGCGAATGGGCCATGGGCTCGCAAAGTGAAGGTTCAAAATAGCGTACCAATATGCAATCTTTGCTCAGGCCGAAGTTTTGGTTGTTTTTCGTTAGCCATGATGTCTTTTTTTTATTGTTACGACCTATTATTAAAATTTAAAGACTTGACAAGCTTAACACGTCCTTATTACAAATTTGAAAAAAATGTGTGCAATAAGTTCAAAAGCCGTAGAACCACTATAATACTCCATAAGAAAGAATAATAGGGTCAAAGTTGTACATTAGTATTATTAGAGTTCATGCTATTCACATAGGATTCTAATATGTAATCTATTTTCATTTCCTCAGCCAAGAACTTTAAATTTTGTTATCCTTACTTTACAGGTCTCTTTCTCACTTTAAACTTCCCTCAATATCACACCCCATCACATAGCATTTGACACCGAGGGATAAATAGTGTTTTAAGACAATTAATAGGCAAGAGCTTAACTCCTTACAAAAGTTCCCAACTTTCCAAATCAGTTGTCATCAGTGGCCAAAAGTAAAGATACAAATAATTTCATATGGATCAAGTGCAAACTGTAACAACGGCGCTACTGCGCAACTTTAGAAGATTTCGAATTAATGTTAGATCAGTTAAACTTTATGGGCCATCACGGCATCGGATAGTTGAAGAGCCAAGTTTATGTGTTTGAAACAGTACAACAATACTAAATCAAAAACCTAAACCTAGTGAATGAGTGAATGGACAGTCTAATGAACGTGTAAAACGATAGTAGAAGATCGTTTTTTGATAATGGTAAACTGTATGTGATACAATTTTCAGATTAGTATAATTAGATAATCATAATATTCATTGGTAATCTCTCAGTCTGTTAACAAGACTAATATAGTACTACCACTAAAGGAACTTATACTTTACTATCGCTTCATTATTTGTGAGGTAACTTTATTAAATACGGCAAGGTCTTTAATGAGCTTAAATATTGCTGAAAAGACTGTGCCACCTATTCAACCTCAATAAAGATTGGGTTTTGTATGTATCAGCCTTCAATTATGAAGAATAAAAGTAAATTTATAAAGAGCTTGTGCTAACATTGTACTATTAATACTGTGGTATAATCGAGTAAATTATAAATTTCTTATTTTCTGCATGAGGATAATAATTATGTACATTTTCATTTGGCTAATCGCTAATCTTAGCCAATGTTTAATCCTGTGCTATATTTTATTGATAATGTTTGCTTACATCCATTTAGAAAGGGGAAATAATATTCGCTCCTTATTTCTTATTTGAACTATGTATTTAGAAGTTAACAACAATTATAAATTTTATAAACAAAGTATAAAAATAGTATAAAGTGTAAGTAAAATCGACATTATGATTTAATCTAGTAGGAAAAAAAATATATGATATATATTTGGGTTCCCAGCTTACTAACGGTAACGAATGTATGTGTTAATTCTGAAGAACGAAAAATGTATGTGTCTCCGATTTCTAAAATTCCTAGACAGAAAACCATTTCTGTCATCGCAGAACATTTTTGGTCTCGTATCTGCCATCTGCTGTTCAATTTTTACGAACCAACATATCTTAAAAACTACTAGTACGGTTTTATTGAAGTTGGGTGGTGGGTCATAATTAGCTTATTGTTGGTCCCATATACGTCATACGTTTCAAAATTTCTGTGCCAATTAGTTTCTCTTCCAAATCTGCACATACATCAATTTATTTATACCTGTATTTTTCAAAATACTCTGATATTTGTCAAAAATAGCTCTCAGATTGCCTCCCCAATTAATTTCAACCGTCTTCGCCATTTTCAGTGTTGCTAAATCGATTCTTTTATACCATATAAAAAATCTAATCAATTTTGACAGATCAAAAAAGATAAAAGGGAGGAAACAGTAACATAAATGATGAAATAATGTGTTTAAAGAAATAACGTGAATAAAGTACGTGACAGGATGCGAGGAAGCTATGTGCCGCACTAATTGGCAGGTTATGGTTAAATATATATTTATTTTTATTTCGAGTAAATAAAAATGTTAATTTCACTACTACAAACTTAGTTGTGTCTACTAGTTGTTTTCTATTATGTGGATTTTACTTATTTTAAATACAATTGTAAGTGGAAAATTGATCAGTTAATTGATCAGCCAAATAATCTCAGCCAATGTTTAATACAGACCGCGTCTCAGCCATTTTATGATAACTAAAATCTAGCATGTATTAATCATTAGCCATTGTGGTTTATTACATAAAGTCTAGTGTGTTTTATAAATTAGCCACTGTGTTTTATGAGAGCTAACTAAAGTCTAGTCTATATTAAACATTAGTAATTTTGTATTATAATGATTACCTTTATAAGTTCTAGTCTGTGTTAGAAATTAGCCATTTTGTTTTATAACTAACTATAGTTTATTTTGTATTAAACATCAGACATTGTGTTCTTTTTTAAATTTAAATTAAACTGATCAATTTGGCTCTTATATTAATAAAATTAAAATAACTGTTCCTTTAACAAGCTAAATATATTAGTTTATTGAGCATTAAATTTTCATTTGTGTTTCTTCTTTTTTTAAAAATTAGCACTAATTTTATTTTTTAATTATTAAAATTACGAATATAAACGTATATATCAGTAATTTTTATAGTATTTTTTAATCATATTTTATAATATTCTTCAATTATTGATATTTTATTTAAATAAAATTATTATTAATAAATTATTAATGAAGTAATGTATTTGGTCTGAAGTTTATGCGCTAAATCTATTATCTAATTACCAAAGGAAAAGCATTTTAGTTTTATAATGTAGTTTCATTTTTACATTCTATTAATACTGTGGTATAATCGAGTAAATTATAAATTTCTTATTTTCTGCATGAGGATAATAATTATGTACATTTTCATTTGGCTAATCGCTAATCTTAGCCAATGTTTAATCCTGTGCTATATTTTATTGATAATGTTTGCTTACATCCATTTAGAAAGGGGAAATAATATTCGCTCCTTATTTCTTATTTGAACTATGTATTTAGAAGTTAACAACAATTATACATTTTATAAACCAAGTATATAAAAATAGTATAAAGTGTAAGTAAAATCGACATTATGATTTAATCTAGTAGGAAAAAAAATATATGATATATATTTGGGTTCCCAGCTTACTAACGGTAACGAATGTATGTGTTAATTCTGAAGAACGAAAAATGTATGTGTCTCCGATTTCTAAAATTCCTAGACAGAAAACCATTTCTGTCATCGCAGAACATTTTTGGTCTCGTATCTGCCATCTGCTGTTCAATTTTTACGAACCAACATATCTTAAAAACTACTAGTACGGTTTTATTGAAGTTGGGTGGTGGGTCATAATTAGCTTATTGTTGGTCCCATATACGTCATACGTTTCAAAATTTCTGTGCCAATTAGTTTCTCTTCCAAATCTGCACATACATCAATTTATTTATACCTGTATTTTTCAAAATACTCTGATATTTGTCAAAAATAGCTCTCAGATTGCCTCCCCAATTAATTCCAACCGTCTTCGCCATTTTCAGTGTTGCTAAATCGATTCTTTATACCATATAAAAAATCTAATCAATTTTGACAGAACAAAAAAGATAAAAGGGAGGAAACAGTAACATAAATGATGAAATAATGTGTTTAAAGAAATAACGTGAATAAAGTACGTGACAGGATGCGAGGAAGCTATGTGCCGCACTAATTGGCAGGTTATGGTTAAATATATATTTATTTTTATTTCGAGTAAATAAAAATGTTAATTTCACTACTACAAACTTAGTTGTGTCTACTAGTTGTTTTCTATTATGTGGATTTTACTTATTTTAAATACAATTGTAAGTGGAAAATTGATCAGTTAATTGATCAGCCAAATAATCTCAGCCAATGTTTAATACAGACCGCGTCTCAGCCATTTTATGATAACTAAAATCTAGCATGTATTAATCATTAGCCATTGTGGTTTATTACATAAAGTCTAGTGTGTTTTATAAATTAGCCACTGTGTTTTATGAGAGCTAACTAAAGTCTAGTCTATATTAAACATTAGTAATTTTGTATTATAATGATTACCTTTATGGATAAATAGTGTTTTAAGACAATTAATAGGCAAGAGCTTAACTCTTTACAAAAGTTCCCAACTTTCCAAATCAGTTGTCATCAGTGGCCAAAAGTAAAGATACAAATAATTTCATATGGATCAAGTGCAAACTGTAACAACGGCGCTACTGCGCAACTTTAGAAGATTTCGAATTAATGTTAGATCAGTTAAACTTTATGGGCCATCACGGCATCGGATAGTTGAAGAGCCAAGTTTATGTGTTTGAAACAGTACAACAATACTAAATCAAAAACCTAAACCTAGTGAATGAGTGAATGGACAGTCTAATGAACGTGTAAAACGATAGTAGAAGATCGTTTTTTGATAATGGTAAACTGTATGTGATACAATTTTCAGATTAGTATAATTAGATAATCATAATTTTCATTGATAATCTCTCAGTCCGTTAACAAGACTAATATAGTACTACCACTAAAGGAACTTATACTTTACTATCGCTTCATTATTTGTGAGGTAACTTTATTAAATACGGCAAGGTCTTTAATGAGCTTAAATATTGCTGAAAAGACTGTGCCACCTATTCAACCTCAATAAAGATTGGGTTTTGTATGTATCAGCCTTCAATTATGAAGAATAAAAGTAAATTTATAAAGAGCTTGTGCTAACATTGTACTATTAATACTGTGGTATAATCGAGTAAATTATAAATTTCTTATTTTCTGCATGAGGATAATAATTATGTACATTTTCATTTGGCTAATCGCTAATCTTAGCCAATGTTTAATCCTGTGCTATATTTTATTGATAATGTTTGCTTACATCCATTTAGAAAGGGGAAATAATATTCGCTCCTTATTTCTTATTTGAACTATGTATTTAGAAGTTAACAACAATTATAAATTTTATAAACAAAGTATAAAAATAGTATAAAGTNATATTTAATTATTTGAGCATTTTGAATGATGGTGTTTCAACAGAGAGTTTATTCTTGTAATTTCACGATTCTTGTTTACACGTGAATTTATAGAGCATAAATAATAATATATCTCGAAACATAATATAAAAGCTTTCTCCCTACTTATCTCTAATATTCTCACTTCCCAAATAGGTAGAGGATTGAAATTTAGTTATATTATTAATTCAGTAACCGCGGAAGTACAGTGTGAACAATTTTCGGATGTGCAAAAATGTAACCACGAGCTAGGAAGTTGAAATATTATGAAATACTTTTATAGGAGGTAAGTCTCCTCTAGAAAGGTTTCTTTTATAAATAGGCGTCAAAAAGAGGGCAATAAAACAAAGCTCAAAATACGCTCTTAATTGGTAAAAGGCTTATTCTTAGGGACGTAAGCAATTACTAAGAAGAAATAGTATCATTTTTCAAATTCTAAGAGGGTTATTAGGGTGAAGATTAAAGAAAAGTAATCTAGTCCCACAAAAACCTCCAGTACCTTGAAGTTCAATATCTCCGAACAGTTAAATGTTGAAGAGATTAAAAAAAGGTGGGGATAATCTATCACTAAACCTAAAAAAGCGAATATTCTCCCCTAAATGAAAGAATCAGAGATATTCTCTCATTTTCCGAATAGGTATAGAAGAATTGAAAATTACAAATTTGTAATGATGCTCAGTGAGAGGTACTTGAAATACAAATCTAAAAAAATAAGTTAATTTGTTTGGGGATGGGTATTGAAGTTATTATGTACTACATATAAAAACCAGGTGTTCTATATAAGCATCTGGCTAATATTAAAATTGCTGGGATATATAGACGATGCCCACCCTTAAGTTGCGTGCTTAAGGGTGGCCTTAAGAACATATATTATTTATTTAGAAACATTTTCAATTAATTATTTCAGCTGCCTATTTCAAAACAAAAACTTTCAAATCATAAATAAAATATGAACCTAAAAAGTAGTCATAAATATTACCTTTTTCCCATTTTAAATTTTGCTTATCGCTTGTTATCTGTAAGTTTGTGAAATTTTACAATCTATGTGGATTAAGCTAGCTTAAATTATCTGTAGATAATATTTTTGTTGATTTATATTGTTAATAAATTTGACCAGAAATAATTATAATTGTTATGCTTGTTGAGTTTGATTAAGCTTTAAAAATAATTATTATATCGTAAAAAATATTTAGTAGAGTTATATTATAACTATAAGAGTAACATATATTTTTTTATAAATATAAAAAGAATTATATTCTATGATAATTATGTTTAAAAAGTAATTACAAAGGAATGAATTTGAAAAAAAAATTACGTCAATGAATTTTTATAATTGCATTAACGTTTGCTTTACAATTCATCTGGAAGTTAGAACTCTTGGGAGTATGCGAAGATGTTGAGCAATCTAGGAATCAAGTTATTTAAGAACCAATTGTAAAAAGAAAGTATAGGTTAAATAACTTTTTCGTAATATTTTTCCAAAAGCAAAATTATTGATTTAATAAGGGTATTTATGCAGCAACAATTTAATAGAAGAATGGTAAAAAGTTTGTAAGCTTTATATGCTCACCAAAGGCATTCCAACTTCCACATGATATTAATTAGTTTTTATCTAAATATATCTCCATTTTATATTATTATATGTAAGTAGCTTTTATCTGAGTGATTTGATTACATACTTAACATTTTCAAATTTTGCCATTTTTCTAAAAAGTTCAGTTTATTAATTAAAAAAGCATTATTAATTACAAAAAAAATCATGAATTTATAATAAAGGGTCAACTTTTGAATGGGGTGTAATATTTTTCCCATTTTGATTTGTTTTAAATTTATTATTATTATATTTAATAGCACTATTATAAATATAATAATAATTTTCACACTAGAATTACGCAGTCGGATAATTTGCTCAGATATAGCTTACAACTACTTACATTACAAGTTGGTCCTGTAGGGAGCTGCTTTAGCTCTGGTTATAACTGATTTAAGTTCCCGAAATTATGCTATTTTAACCACAGCCACTAATTTGTTAAAAATAACTTGATAATTTAATGAAGTCCCAAGTAGTTGCTTAACATTTTGATCACAGAATTAGCAAAGTGCTGTTGTCCTGTAGAGACCGGTGTAGCCGCAGAGCCTTGCTCTTAGAGCTGGTATTATGACAGCGGCTGCGGCCAGATCATGCAGGAGGTTGCTACACTCTACAAGTAGTAAATAGAGTTTGTCACCGTGAGATTGAGACTTGTGAAGGGTTATACGCCTCAGACCAGCTGATTTTGGCAAGGATTTGTAAATCATTCTTGCTCCTGGAAAAAAACAATTTAACATCAATTTTATAAATAATTTTATAATTAGTAAAAATATAGAGGGCGTACAGGGACATAGCACACTGATAAGACTTCATAAGAAAACCCTTGTTACCTCCAACCAGTTTTGGACTGGTTATGTCATGGTGATAAACTTTTTGTTTAGTGACCCGCCATAGTGGCCACCGCCATCTTAAAATTATTAAGAGAGAAAACTCCAAAAAGTGTATAGTTGTCACAAATGTCGAGATGCCCCTGTGTGCTGAATTTCATGTTCCTAGCTAGAGTAGTTTATGAATTGAAACATGCCAACGGACAGACAAAGCCGTTATATAAGGTTTCTTTTTCGTTCTTCGGGCAGAAATCTTTGTACTTTTAATAGTATTTCCTTCTCTTTATACACTTCTTGTTGTCGAGGTGTATGTTCCTGGAGTCTCATTAATGTTCTCATTGTTTATACTTGAATGAAGACTCGTAAGTGTAATGTAACAATATTTAATATTAGGTCTACTTGACTCATTATTCTATAGCCATGCACAAATGTAGCCGGCAAGTTGCTTTGTGCTCGGTTTTAAAAAATGGATAGATTGAAGGGAAAATAATTATTTTATACTTTGTAGAGTAGATGCTAAGACCAAATCTTTATTTTTATTTATTTATTTTTTAATTGTTTTCTTTCATGGTTTTAGGCATTGTACTGGGCAGGAGTTCTGGGTGTTGTGGCACACTTACTGAAATTTTAATGTAGCCTCGCTAGACTAAAGGTTCAGTGAATAATTGAGTAATTGCAGCCATTATCTGTAAAATATGCGTCTTCGGTGATTTTTAAATCTATTATTGTAGGTACTTAAGAAAGACATGAAAACTAGGTGAGCCCAACAGATACACATTTTTTTCCTAGAGAACCGGGGACCTAGCTCTTATGGCGCTTGAAATGAAGAGCTATTTTTTTTTAAATGTGGTGGAAAAATTAAGAAACAATTCCATTTGGCATATTATTAAATATACTTGGTTATCCAATAAGTATAAGGCCAAAGGTTCGAAATGTATAGTCCAGTTATTTTAGTCATAAATATGACTATTATGTTCCTGAGCTTCAATTTTTTTGTTTGCTGCATTTTGACGTTCTAAAAACATATTGAAAATAGACATCATAGTCGTGGTCGCGTTAATAGAATTTAATACTCTTTTGATACTTCTTTTTTTCAAATTAGTTATACCACATTCTACGTTCAAGGTGGGACCACTGCCGAGATGTTTGTTACCCATAAAACAATGTTTTGCTATTGCGATTGTATCGATTGTCATACTGTAACAATTATTACCTTTGTTAATATTAAAACACTGGGAGCACAAATATTTTCAAACTACGTCCGAACAAACTTGAAATATCGCTCTTAGATGTAAAATAGCGGTTCCCACACTTGTACGTAAAACAATAACGTAATGTTACGTGAGTGAAATTTTATAATATTAAATTTTGATTTGATCCTCAATTTGTCTCCGAACCAGTGGAAGCGAGATTTTCGTAAAATATGTAAAAAGTTGTGCGGCGACGGATACGGATACTAAATATTCATAAATATTCTTTGCCCTTGCCGTAAACAAACAATGCGCTTTCTTATCACACTGAGCGAACCGTCCCGGTCCCGTGTTTTTGTTTACCTTATAGGTTAATTTTTTCTGCATCTGTACAATCTTTACTTGTACCCGTACAAGGCTAAAACCTTATCAATTCCCTTGATATTGGGCTCATTTTTCTTCTTTCGCCGTCCCCTACACGTAGACATCTTGTCCGCTCGGTTTTGATTCGGCGTTAGCGAGATCCCAGGTACAAAGTTTTGCGCTTTTATAAGTTAAAGATTAGGTGCTACTACCAAGTCTATTGTAAAAGCGTAATTATTTATTATCAGTTCAAACTGCCACCGTTATTATGAAACGAAATCGAGGACCAACATTCATTGACGTTACCTTAACATTTTTTTTCTTGTTATCCAGTACAGAAATTATACGGAAATTTGAAATAAAATAATGATTTTTGTGATATGCATGAACTCCTTATTTGAAGTCATAAAAAGTTAAAGGATCTCGTAATTTCTTATATATTTCTAAGTCTGAAAGGAGCAGTGGCGGCTGGTGAAACATTAACTTGGGGGTTCAAACCTAGGGGGGTTCCGGGGCATCATCGTACCCCGAGGCGAAATCGAGAAATGAATTTTAGCTCCAAATTTAAAGGCGCTACCCACCAAAAACTCTGAAAAAACGTGAAATAAAATTATTTCTCGAAAACGGCTCCGACGATTTTTATTAAAAAATTCTCAAATGTAGTCCATTTAAATACGAATCTAATGATATAAGCCGTTTTCCCGGGAAAAATCTAGTTCCGGAGAAAATAGCTTAAAACGCGGACGGAGAGAGCCCGGGTTCGATTCCCCGCCCGGGAGAAATTATTTTTATGATAATTTTATATGATATTTCCAATAGTAATTAAATGTACATATATGAGAAAGTTTGTCTGAGTTGTCTCAGACCGATTTTTTTTTTAACTTAACTTTTTTCATAGGTAGAAAAAGTATAGTTCTTTTTTGTAATATATGAATTGAAACAACTGCCTTTCTGTGAAAATTGGACTTTTAATTACATTTGAACAAACAATAATAAATATTTACAAAAATTATGTACAGTAAGTAAGTATGTACATATTTTTATTCTTAGGGGGGATTTAAAACAAAACTCGTGTAAGAATAAAAAGAATAAATCAGCGGTGTCACTGCTCAGCCTACTGTACTGTATGTGTTGTGGTGAGGTAGAGGTGTGACGTGAAACAGTGTCCAAGGGCCCAAGGTCTCGCCACACTCGGCTAAGTTCGGATTCCTTCGGGTGGCGTCGGAAGTTGAACTGCACCGAGTTTGCAGTTCCAAGCGATGTTAATACCGGCCTGCCCCCTCCCGCGTCCTTTACCGCCAGGCTAGGCTTAGGGGGTTCATACATTGGTTCAGTTCCACATAATCACTCATTTGAACTGGGCGCTGTTATCGATGCTTCTAGAGCCGCGCATTGTAACTTGTATCTCCCTCCAGCATTTTCACCCTATTTTATTAGATTTATGAAACCAAGAACTAAATACATATTTATATTTCTTAAAATATTGTGTTATTAAATATTTGCTTGGGGGTTCACTGAACCAGTGAACCTAAGCACGAGCCGCCACTGGAAAGGAGGTTTATTTTTTCTCTATTGTAGCAATTAATTTTTGTCCTTTTTGAAATTGAATTCTATTTCATCGGCATAAAAAGTACGTCAGCAATTAACCCGTCTTTACTAAAGTGGTAGGTCTTTGGCAGGCCCAGGTTCCACCAGCTGTTTTACCACGGAGTTAGTCACTTAAGTGCGATTTACTTTATTATACTCAGTTATCATAATGTAGCGATTTTTTTTTTTTTTTAATGATAATATTACCTGTCCAGTAGAGCCAATTCTTTTCAAATTTTTCTCCATCGTCGCCTTCAAATACTTTGTAAACAGAAACTATGAAGGCGGTACCATGCGTTCTTGGCCTTTTGGAGTGGGTTGGATCCAATGGAGGACGAGCAATTGTCGCTACTTCGGCGAACAAGTCGAAAGTGTGAGCCACTGTATACCTCAGGGCTCTAGGATCAAACTTTCTCAGAGACGCTGCTCTACAGGCTTGGAAGAATTCTCTGGGGTCAGTTTCAACTTTATTTATCACATAATACGATATGAAGGGAAATTCAGCTGCAACATAATAACAATAATCACTTATTTTCACGATATTTCTAAAAGGCAGAAATCAAAAGGTTGAATGAACATAGAAGTATTTATAACTATGATGTCGATATGTTAGGATAACCATGTTCAAATTATAAAATGTTTTATAGTTTATAATCAAGTTGATGGGGGTTAGTCACTTGATCGGTGACCACTTTTATTTAGATTAATATTTGGATCAATAACCTATCAAGTAACAAACTACCATCAACTTAATTTTTGTTCTACTACCTAATTTTGTACTCAGGATCATGAAAATCACATTGTTCACTATAAAGGGCGGAACATGGCCCTTCTCAATCGGTTGGTTTTTTCAAATGCCTATTGCCAAGCTATGTCCCGCAGACGAACTTAGAAGACCACTTATTCTTAAAAGGCACCACAAGATTTAGTTATAAACAAAATAGCTTGAAGTCATACACGCTTTTGCACGCTATCTCCTAAACCTAAACTATTAAGAAGGTGGAGATACACATGTCGTGAAATTGGGGAAGTAGCTTGCATGCCAAAGAGGGTATTTGCCAGGAACTATCATACTTAGGATTTTTATTAAGTTTTTATCTGCTTGCTTGCCAGCTACAGGCATGCCATATAACATATTATACACGTGCAAGTAGCCGGTATGTTTTTGTGCAAGCTACAGGCATGTATATCTCCGCCTTTTTGGTTTGATTTATTTTATGATCTTATTACCGGTTTTTTAACTAAGACATTGCTTCTATGGAAAAAAAATGCAAATTATACTTATTTCCTACTACTAACCACTTCACCTTTTACGAAATACTAATTTTGTATCCAATTCTTTAAGACATTTTATCATATTCATCCCTCATGATTTATTTTAATTTTTCTTGTCTTTTATCCAATTTAGGTTCATTGTGCTGGAAAATGTCATTATATTTTTAAACCTCATTGTATATTTATTTATTTATAACCCTTTTTTTATTACATTAACCAGAATATAATAAATGGTAAACTTACTGGCCAGGAAAATTAAACATTAAAAGTTAAAGAAATTAGACTACTAATACTGAAATCCCATTTGTAAAATACTTATTTTGAATCTTATACTTAACAATTTTGGTAGGATAACTAAAAGTAAAATCTTTTTTTTTTTCTTTTTTTTTTATGCAGTTCATATTATTAATTGAGATTTATGATAATGAAGATAAAGAAGTAAAGGTAGTAAATGAATACTACCAGTAGTTCAATAAATCAGTATATTATCATTAACCAAAATGTATAAGTTACAAACCTACATTTGACCTACTTCCTGGAAAGCTAAATACTAGTAAATATTTCTGATATTTTAAAAAACTAAGGACTTTACTCATGGCAATTTTTGAAAATTCATCTAACAAAAGCCTGTACATTAATTGATTCGACTAATTTGTTCAACTTCTTAGTTTAAGGCCAAAACAAGGCTGATGCCTAGAGGCTCAAATTTTAACTAGACATTTGTTTTTTGTCATTTGCACCCTACATTCATCAATTCGTGGACACACTGTATGTATGTAACTGTGTATTTTTATGAAATTCAAATGGTTTGTTGAAAGTAGTCCATCGATAGCTCCAGGTCCTATTTCGTCCACATGATATAGGAAGTATAAGAAATAGAACGCGAGATAAGACGCTTGAAGAAGCTATGTGCCACACTAATTGTCAGACTTTTTTAGCAATACGTATAGTACTCGTATTTAACCTTTCAATAATTTACCATAACGAATAATACAGTTAGATGATTAGCCCAACAGTTTCTATCTGCAAAATACTATGATTATTCTAAAAAGATGTTTTTTTAAAAGATATTTTTTTGGGCTCAAACGTTTCGCTTTCAGTACTGGTAGGATATTTAGAGGATGTGCTGTCTGAGCAACTATTTATTTTGTTGTCGATTCTACCAATTTAACATTATAATTTTTAACGCCTCTAAAGATTTGACTAGTTAACTTCAGGATGCCTATCAACGCCCCTAAAAACGCTTCTACAGTCTATAAGATTAGAGTTGGCACAATCAAAAGGCGCGAAAATTTTGAGGGAAACGATTCTATTGGTCCCCCATGTTGAATGCTACTTCAGAAAAAATGCTCTACTCTACCCCTGTTCCACAAAAAAAATATAACATGGCAACTCCGATTTTCCCTTTTTATAACCCCAAAACTACCTCCACGTTAATTGTTTTCCGCCTTCGATTGTGCCAACTCTAATCTTATAGACTGTAGTATCTAGTAAATGTGAAACGTTAGACTTTAAATCTTCCGTGGACTGGATTTAATCGGAACACAAGAGATTTAATCTTGTACTGTGAGTATCCAGGGAGGAGACGGCTGTTAATTAAAGCTCCTTCATCTCTTGAAAACTTAACAACCCATCTAGGTAAACAGCAAAAGTTTCAACTGTATAACCAACTTAATAGTTCATTGAATTTTGAACTGTGCTTTCGAGATTTGGATTTGCCAGGTTTTTCAATAATTAATTTTAATCCACGTTGAAAACACCTTTTTAAGATTACTTGGATGGATTCCATCCACCATACCAACTAATAAAATTTGCTTTTTTGTGCAAAGTATTTTTTTAAAAGCTTGTTTTTTGTTCTCAATGAAGTAAAGTATGCGTAGAAAGTGATTCATGAATAGTAAAGTATATATCAACAAAGTAATACCGTGATTATGCACACTGCAATAAGGTATACAATTAGTGTTAGTGAGAGACACCAAGGTTGCGTGGCACATAGGAACTGATCCAACACCAGACAAACGTCACAAAGATGTTGGCTCGGCAGTACGCCATGTCCTGCATCGTTTCGTCCTGCATCGTCGCCCTGTCTTGTGACGTTTGTCTGGTGTTGGAACAGTTCCTATGTGTCCGGCTTGCGAGGCACATCCCTTGGTGTCTCTCACTAACACTTATAGTTAAGTATATGTTTACCGTTCTTTTCAATGTTGGCGAGTAGCATAGCTTCAGCTGTAGTATTTGAAGAGGCGACCTCATGTAAGAGATCCGAGGCTGCTGTAGACTGTTTTAGCGCTGGCGCAGCTAGAGGAGACTCTAGCATGGGTTCTATAGGCTCTAGAGGTGACATTAAGTGTATTAACACCACCAGCTTTGGGTCGTCCACTTCTAACACACTGATCCCTTGGTCTGATTTTGCTTCAACCAGTGGCATCTAAAAGGAAAATAAACAAAATACATTAGTAAGTAATATCTTTAAAACCTATAGATGATAACTACCAGTAGTTCAATAAATCAGTATATTATCATTAACCAAAATGTATAAGTTACAAACCTACATTTGACCTACTTCCTGGAAAGCTAAACACTAGTAAATATTTCTGATATTATAAAAAACTAAGGACTTTACTCATGGCAATTTTTGAAAATTCATCTAACAAAAGCCTGTACATTAATTGATTCGACTAATTTGTTCAACTTCTTAGTTTAAGGCCAAAACAAGGCTGATGCCTAGAGGCTCAAATTTTAACTAGACATTTGTTTTTTGTCATTTGCACCCTACATTCATCAATTCGTGGACACACTGTATGTAACTGTGTATTTTTATGAAATTCAAATGGTTTGTTGAAAGTAGTCCATCGATAGCTCCAGGTCCTATTTCGTCCACATGATATAGGAAGTATAAGAAATAGAACGCGAGATAAGACGCTTGAAGAAGCTATGTGCCACACTAATTGTCAGACTTTTTTAGCAATACGTATAGTACTCGTATTTAACCTTTCGATAATTTACCATAACGAATAATACAGTTAGATGATTAGCCCAACAGTTTCTATCTGCAAAATACTATGATTATTCTAAAAAGATGTTTTTTTAAAAGATATTTTTTTGGGCTCAAACGTTTCGCTTTCAGTACTGGTAGGATATTTAGAGGATGTGCTGTCTGAGCAACTATTTATTTTGTTGTCGATTTAACATTATAATTTTTAACGCCTCTAAAGATTTGACTAGTTAACTTCAGGATGCCTATCAACGCCCCTAAAAACGCTTCTACAGTCTATAAGATTAGAGTTGGCACAATCAAAAGGCGCGAAAATTTTGAGGGAAACGATTCTATTGGTCCCCCATGTTGAATGCAACTTCAGAAA
>KZ651636.1:143346-155440 GCA_001010745.2 Gerris buenoi
AATATGTATCAGTTACGACAGAGAAGAATCCATCTCCCGTATAGCTCAGATGGTAAGAGCACCTGTACGGTAAACAGAGGTCCCGTGGTTCGATTCCCGGTGCGGGGGTGTATTTTTCTCTGTATGTCTCCCGTAGTTATTGATAATTGTAATTTGGATTATTTAAAATTTAATCTTTCCGTAGTAATAAAACTACCAAAAATTTAAAAAGTTAAATTTATTAACAATTGTTATTTAATTAAAATAAAGGGTTTTAAATAATATTGAACCACCATTATCACTCTAGAATCAATTTTAACATGAACTATTATAAAATAACCGTTATATTATTTAATTTTTTTTTGAACCACATAAAATAAAGAAAAATAACTATAAATAATATGACCAACTCCTTAATGTAATGGATTTAAGGCAGACCGGTCATATTCATTGGGCGTCTAAAGTGACCAATTAGAGCTGTCCATTCTCTGGGTAGTTTATAAGGGTTTAAATGTATAATATCATTGAATGGATGGGAGTTATAGAAATTAATAACATTCATTTGCATTCAGCTATAGTTGTTGGTATAAGTTGTTGTATTCTAATCTAGAGGTTATAAAGTATTTTTTTGATGGATTACGTATATTTTTATGAAAGTCTCAACAAGTAATCACTATAGCTAGAGTTCGCTTTGTGGTACTACTGATATGATGTTTCTACCAATACTTTTCTTTCAATACCAGGTATATTTGTTATCGATCTTTTGATTTAAAAATTACTCATGTGATGTTGGAATCGATCATTTTCTTTTGATGCATGGTAGTTTCGTATCGATACCGGGTGTTTTGGTATTAGCACTTTAAAACACTCAAATGATGCCAATTCTTTGGTGGTGTGGCAAAATTCTTAATCACAACTTTAAACTTTTGTGAAGTAAATTTGAGCTGTAATATGGCTGCTACCAAGATCCTTTCGAGTAGCTTCTCAACAGATTTCCTGGACTAAATAGGAATGAGTTTTCTGTATACACATCTCATTATAGACAGATTTGGCTGATTGTCGAATCTCGAAAATTAGTCTAAATGTGTTGTGTCAATGTTAATTTATTGGCTCTTGGATATTGAAAATTAAAGATTCAATAATAATCAAAACTAAAATTTTATTTGATACTAAAAAAGGGAATCCTAGTTGGTTGATATACGTGTTCTAGGTCACGTGAAATATTTCGCAGTGTACTGCTCTGATTCCACGCATTGTGAAGTTTAAAAAACGAAACACGTTCTGAATCTTAAAACCTTATTTCCATACACGATAGGTTTATTCAATCAGTTTACCACCTTGCGGTAAAGATCCTCTTTTTTGAGAATTATTAATATGAAAAGATTTATTTTTATGGAAAGAGGCTTCCTCCTGTAAATGTAGGCACACAAACTAAACAACATTTTCTTTCAACTCCATTGCATTATATTTGTTATTAAATCATATTAATAAATAAAATGAAAGTATCGCGAGAGCAAAAAATTCGGATTTTTGTCCCAAATTGAATTTTTGAAATCGTCTTTCGTCTGAATCTAACTTGGATGTACTCAGAGGTCCTTAACTTAAGACGTAATATGTACTATCACAAAATGGAATTTTATAGCCTCACAATGTATACCTACTCTATATAGTTTACACAACGTAATCTTTTTTTAATATGTAACAAAATTTTAGCTAATATCTCAGTATTTAACTTAAGGGCAACATATTTATTTGTGTACCAAATCGTTCATGTTTCATGTGACCAACACTAATTTAGTTTTTACAGGAGTCGGTCACCTTACTCATCTACTCGATGTAATCAACAGTGAGAAACTTTTCTCCCCCCCCCCACCCCTGGGATTCATATTTTTACTTACTAAAAATATATTTATTGTACTTTTTTTTTTGATTGGCAAGAAACAAAATCGCTTTTTGTAACACTGCTAGTCATTATCCAATAAGGATAATTATTACAAATACTTAGACTATTTGCAAAATTAAAAGAAATTCATTAAGAACTGAAAAAATGTTGTTTAATAAAAGAATAAGATTGTCATTCCCGTATTAATCCTGTCCCATCCATCCTTGATATTTTAAGACACAACTAAACTTAAAATGAACCACATCCAAATTCCAGGCAATTGCCTGGAGGATAAAAAAAGGGAACAAATTAAAAAAAAAAATCAAAGATCAATCAGGGGGGAAAAATCACTCTTCAAACAATAAGAAGAACATTCTTCTTCTTTAAAAAAAAAAAATATATATATATATATATATAAGNAAGAAGGGGGGGGGGGACTATAAAATATGATCACCTTAAAACAAAATCATGAAAAAAGATGAGTGTTATCAAACTTGGTCGAGATATCTTTCTCTCATCTTTAAATTTATGGTATCAAGACATGCTGAGAATTTAAAACATGCTTTACAAAAGAAAAATAATGATGAAATAGAAAACAATTAAAAAAATGCTTTCACTCATTTGAATTCACTTTGTAATCTATCGTTGTCTGGCAAAACAAGGTACTCACATTTGGTTCATAGGTGAATAAATATTTGATCCAAAACATACCCGACAGAAAGACAATTTTATAATAATAAAAATAGTTATGATCCTCTTTTGTCGCCTTTAAGCCACACCGTTGTCAGTTTTGTTGTACTCCTTTATGGTCTTACTAGCCGTTAGGCCCGCGGTAACGGGCAGAATAATAAATATGGTTTAGAAAAAGAGCTGAGAGATAATTAGTTATAATTGAAATATATATTTAAAGAGATATTTACTGTTTAAATAGTAAGTTTTATGCAGTTATAGGTAATTAAAATTAAAACATTTGAATAGGAAGTTTTGTGCTCCGATATTCGTTATATAGGTATGGCGCAATTGGTTAAGTATCTGGCTTTCACCTAGGAGCCCCGGGTTCGATCCCAGCTTATGGCGCATAGATTTTTAACGTTATAAATCATTTAGAGGTGAGTTGTCGTCGTCGGGACACTACTCGATTATATAAAAGATAATAGCAAATTCGTAATCACGAATGTAAAGTAGTAAAACAAGTAATAGTAAATATAATTACTTCATAAAAATATTTTAACACTTTCTGACAGGTATAATAACATTGCAACGCCGTTTTTTGACTATGTTAAAAAATAACAAAAATCACACTTGTTTATAACTAGTAGAATCTTGTAACCTTTCTTTTCTTAAACAATTTCACTTTCAGGTTCACTCCTAGTGGCGAAATATAGTACTAAAGAAAAAACCAAGCTACCTCCTGTTATATCAAAACTTCCTATAAGAGGGTCACATCTCTTGTGTCACTTGTGTCGGTTTTTCCTCATGTCCTTATTTTGCGTGACGGGAATGTCTTCTGTCCTCGTGTCCTAATTTTGCGTAAAGGGAATGTCTTCTGTCCACATTTCATTATTTTGCGTAAAGAGAATGTCTTCTGTCTTCATGTCCTTATTTTGCGTAAAGAGAATGTCTTCTGTCTTCATATCCTTATTTGTGTAAAGAGAATGTCTTCTGTCCTCATGTCATTATTTTGCTTAAAGAGTATGCCTTCTGTCTTCATGTCCTTATTTTGCGTAAAGAGAATGTATTCTGTCCTTATGTCCTTATTTTGTGTGACGAGAATGTCTTCCTTCCCACAACCCAAAAATATATCTATATTTAAAACAAACATCTATTCAGAGTTTTGGGTGGCAGAACACTCAAATTTAAATACTAAAAATCCATTTTCCGATTCAATTGCCCCCGGAGTATAATGATTATTTATTTATACCAAATTTTATTAAGATGCTTCATTTTAGGCTCAATGGATGATGGATGAACATAGACAAACTTGTAAAGATATGTTTACACTCTGCTAAAGCTAGATAAGGTATGAACTAAATATTATATAAAATCAGCTTGTCCATAGGAAAGGACAAAACTCTTTTAAAGTTGAATATATAAAAACATTTTCTCTTTTAACTAACTTACAATTTTCAAAGTCAATGTGGTCATTGCATTAATGACGTTATAGTTAAAACAGTGAAGCAAAATGTTCTTCAAAAACAGTTTTATTATATTTATTTTCTCACTTCATATTTGAACTCACTTTCTTGGCATTTTACTTCAGCACCCTCCCCCTTTGGTTGTAAGCAATACTCTGCTTGACAAAAGTCTCAAACATTTGTGTCTTTGACTCCCCAAGACATTGGGACTCCTGGGGCAATTTCATTACGCTATTTTAAAATTGATTCTTATCACGTTTAAGACTAAATCATACACAGAAACTGAAGGACAATGAGTTCTACAGTTTTCTTAGTGTATATCTAATATTCCTTTGTCTTAATAGTTAATTAGGCTAAGGGTTATTATCACATTTATATACACAAGTGTGAAATTCCTTTAGCCCAACATACATTGGACTAAATATCCCTTTGTCTTAATATTAATTTAGACTAAGAAATATTTTTACTACTATGTAAATAGTAAAATACATAGTGCTACTATGTAAATAGTGTAAATAGTGCTTAAGTAAAAAAAAGTACATAATTCTTAGTGCAAATCCAAATTTATAAATATTTATGGTAATTTACTAGAAGGTTTTTGTTTAACTGACCTTAAAACCTTTTTATAGATAAATTGACCCTTAAAAAATTATGCAAAGTAGTAGGGACGGTTACCTTTAATTTAGGGTTTAGAAACAAAGTAAATTTATTTAGCTAAATTTAATATATTATCCCTAACAAAAACATTTAATTTGATTAAATTTTGCACGTTTAGTAAATAGCTAAACTATTTTTTTAAATAAGTTATGAAGAGAGAGGTTTTTAGAATTTGAGGATTTATGCTTTCTTGTAATTCTGATTTTAACTAGACGGAATTTAGGATATTGTTAGGATTTCGCGTCACTAATAAGTAAGACAAAGTTCATTGGATCGATGTAAAAAAGTTTATTTTTCTGCTTGGAAGTATAACACATAAGATTCAGGGCTCAGGTCGGATAAGGGAAACGGCACAGTCTGGTATCCTATTCATAATTTATAAGGGCGCAACTTTATCTTGAATTTTAAGTGTTTTTTCCTGTCAGGGTAATGAAGTGTGACTTAACATCCTCCATTCCCTTTTTATTCCATTTTTTCTTTCATATGATAAATTGGAGAGCGTCATACATATTTAATTTGCTACATTTCACAATTTAGTCTGGATATTATTTAAATAGTACTTTTATCGTTCACAAGGAATTAGAGATGTCATTTTATACAACTGTATGATAAAAAAAAGTATTTAATGGTTAATGAAATTAAGATACTGAAATTTTGAGCAGAAGGCAAGGATTCTGATATTTATTTTCAGGAGTTTATACAATAATTATACATATACAGGGTCCGGCAGTGAATATTTCAAAAACACTCTCAAAGTCTTAATTATTAATATTTATTAAACTTTTTTTTCTCTAATTTAATCTAAATTAGTGGAAATTAATGAGGATATATGAAAATGTTCATTTTTTGAAAACTATATACTTGTAAGATGGCGTTCGTTCCAAACACATTCTTGAAGTCTTTCGGTGAAGGATCCCATGACTCTGCGTAGCATATCCAATGGAATGTTGTTAATCTCCTGTTGGATTCGCTCCTTCAGTTCGTCCCTAGTTCTGGGTGGGTTGATTCAAAAACCTTTAGTAACCCCACAGAACTAAATAACCCCACAGAAAAAAGTCATGAGCCGTCAAGTTTGGTGAACAGGCAGGCCAAGGAATATCGCCATTTAAGGAAAGACGCCATATTATAAATATAGTTTTCAAAAAATAAACATTTTTATATATCCTCATTAATTTCCACTAATTTAGGTTAAATTAGTGTAAAAAAATTCAATAAATAATAATAATTAAGACTTTGAGAGTTTTTTTTAAATATTCCCGTTTCACTGCCGGACCCTGTACATAGGTAAAAGAAGGTTACATAAATCTAATTCTGTGTGATGCCCGCACCGTACGTAAATTATTATTTCGTCAAGTGTTTTATGTTTCATTTGATACGCACATTCTAATACAAAACTCTGTCCAAATTTAACTTTCTACCATGCGGTCTCAAGGTGGGAACATACTCCTATTCCCCTTCCCCCCCCCCATAATTTCTTAGTTGTTGAAATGAAAAAAATATTTTTGTTTAAACTTTCCTTCAAACATACTGAATAACCATACTCAATTTAAATCCTCTACCTGCCTATCTTCTTTCTATCTTTTACTCTTAGTGATAAATGACAAACGGAGTGATATAGATGATAATATTTGTTGTTATTTTTATTTAGAAAGGTCAAATTAAGGATTTTGTGTGGATAGTTTATTTGGTATAACATTTAATACAAGTGGCTCACTTACACATATACAGGGTGGTCCAAAAGTCTCCCCCCCCCCTCTTAACTTTTGAATGGTTTGAGATAAATTAATGAAACTTGGAGGATCTCTACCATTCAAATGGAAGTTTGTTTTCATGCTATCACCAACTAGGGGCAACCAGCTACTTTGCCCCCAGGCCACCTAACATCAAAATTTCAAATTGGAGTGTATATTTTTGATAGCATATTTGGATTCTACGGTGATAAATAATAAACTTTTACTTGTAACTTTTTTTCTATTTCTAATATTTTGGCCCCTATAGAATAATACGTTCTAATAATACGTTGTAAAATCTAAACGGTTAGAGATAAATTAATGAAACTTAGGGGATCTCTACCATTTAAAGGGAAGTTTGTTTTCATGCAATCGTCCACCAGGGGCAACCACCCATTTTGCCCCTAGGCCACCTCACTTCAAAATTTTGACCTGAAGTGTATATTTTTGATAGCTGATTTAGATTCTACGGCAAAAAATAAAAATATTTTACTTGAAACTTTTTTCTATCTCCAATATTTTGCCCCCTATAGCGGGGCAAAAGAATAAAAATGGTAGATTTCAGCGTCTGGGGGCAAAATGGTGGTTGCCCCTAGTACGCGAGTGGTTGAATACACACTTCCCTTTACATGGTACAGATCCCCCAAGTTTCATTACTTTATTTCTAACCGTTTAGATTTTATAACGATTTAAGTGTTATTTTTTACAATTTCGGAAGGGTTATTTTGCTATCTTTGCCCCCCTGTAGGGGGCAAAATATTGGTGATAGAAAAAATAGTTTCAAGTAAAAGTTTATTATTTTTCACCGTAGAATCCAAATATGCTATCAAAAATATACGTTCCAATTTGAAATTTTGAAGTTGGGTGGCCTGGGGGCAAAGTGGGTGGTTGCCCCTAGTGGGTGATAGCATGAAAACAAATTTCCCTTTGCATGGTAGAGATCCCCTAAGTTTCATTAATTTATCTCCAACCGTTCAAAAGTTAAGAGGGGGGGGGGGAAGACTTTTGGACCACCCTGTATAGGTGAAATAGGTTTATGAAGTTTGATGAAATAATATGAACAACTTAGATATAAAGTATGTAGGTATTGATTTTTGTTTTTCATTTATCACACGCTAGTATAATAAATAACTAATTGAATGTTAAATATTATTGAATAATGATTAAACTTAATATTTTCAGCTCCTTCAAATCAGATAGCTCCAGGTATAAATTTCATAAAACCAATAAAATTGTTTAACCTTTAATTAAGCAATGCACGTTTAATGAAGGGAAATTAGTTTTTAAATAGTTAGAATTTCAAAAATTATTTTGTTTTATAAAATGTGCAAAAGAACTTTTAATCTTATAATTAAACTGGTTGAGAATATTTTTGCAATCCTAAATTACAGTGCATAAACAAATTGCTTTAATATATGTGTATAATATTAAATAAAAAATCGATTGAAAGCTGGCCTTGATTATATTTAATACAGGTAGTGAATTCAATATCTATTTTGGTTGGGATTTGATTTGGATAGATTGGTTGGTTGTAGAAAATAAAAACCGAAAATAATCCTAGTTTCAATACTATAGAATATGAGAGGACACGCAAGCAGAAAATCTGATATTTGTGCCGAAACACTACCCATATTTTTTTTTATCTTGGAAATCTTTTACTTCGTCTATTTTGTTATAATAAAATCAACTCTAGTCTTCCCATTTTTACTTATTTTATGTACTCGTACGTAGTATAGATGAAGACAACGTATTGTAGTAGGGTAAACATTCGACTTTTTTTCCAGAGTAAAGAAGTTTCATAAAAATGACTAAATAACGTCTTTTATCGTACAGAAACCGACGATTATCGCCTCACGTACTTACATGAAGTGTGCCTTACCTGTTTATAAATAACTAGCCGTCAGGCCCGCGGTAACGGGCAAAATAATAAATATGGTTTAGAAAAAGAGCTGAGAGATAAATAGTTATAATTGAAATATATATTTAAAGAGATATTTACTGTTTAAATAGTAAGTTTTATGCTGTTATAGGTAATTAAAATTATAACATTTAAATAGGAAGTTTTGTGCTCCGATATTCGTTACATAGGTATAGCGCAAATGGTTTGGTATCGGGCTTTCACCCAGTAGCCCCGGGTTCGATCCCAGCTTATGGCACATCAATTTTTAACGTTATAAATCATGTTGTCGTTGTTGGGACACTACTCGATTATATAAAAGATAAGCCGACTCATCGATTTTATTATGTTGTCAGTTTTCAAAATCGCTTAATGGTCATTTATTCCTTTTACAAAATACATATCAAGAGTAAAAAGGAAACATATAACAAGATTTCATTGATCGTATTTTATATCTTCCAATACGAATGTGGACTTTCAGTCCAATTATTATAAAAATCCCCTACTTTTGTGGGTGGAATTTAATGAAGCGTGAAAACATATTATGGAATCAGACGGAGTTAGTTCCAAGATTGATATTTAGGAAGTTAGTGCAGATATAGGCGATATGCCAGGTGGCATAGTGCCACCTCGTGATGTGCCCTAATACCTCCAACACTATCCCAGTCCGCTAAGGAAAATAATACAGGACCACATAGCCACAATCGTATCTCATTCTAATGGATGTCGTTCTAAAGAAAGACCTACCTCCTTGCCCTTGCGGTATCAAACTCACATTGATCCTATTTCCGTAACAGAACTTCTTAAGCAAAAGCAATGGGCGAAGATAATTGCCATATTACCAGATACTACCATTTCAATTACCTATTAGTGTCAATTTACTTTTTAGATCGCATCCAATAAGTTAAAAACAAATTAAATTTATAAACTCAAAAAATAAAATACAAAGAAATTAATCATTTTAGTGGTATGGATAACAATATATTATTTTAAAAATGTCTGTCATTGAATGATGCTTAGATAATTGAAATCTCATTTAATATCATTCTAAAATTATAACCAATTTATCATTCTAAAGTATTAAATTTGATAATACTTGATTTAGAAAGAGTGGATTGTTGCTGACGTCAAATGTTTTTGATATGACAAAAGTACGACTTGGGCTCTGAGCTAAATTCAAAACTTGGCACCTCTTATGTTATTAGATTCATAATAAATTGTGTTAGAGGTTGTAATGTCCAAATGTGATTGACATCATTATTGTTTACAGATTTATATTGCTGAATTTAAAAGAATGATCGATTCCGTCTTTATGCAGGAATAGCTAAGCTATTCATTTTGACAGGAAAGGAATTAATTGATATAGAGAATTAAAGTAGATTGCTTTGAGAGACATTAAAATCAAATGTTTCTGTTTATCACTTATGACAATTGATTGATGTTACGATTTAAAGAGAAGTGTCATCATAATTTTTAAAATTTAAATATAAAAGGTGTTTATATATTATAAAGCGATAATGCAAATAATGTGGTAATTCGATATCGAATGGCTAAATAGGTTTTAAAATAATTTTAATTAGGCATCAAAGGAAATTATCACTTCAATGCGTTTGCATCATTCTTTATAAACCAAGGAGGATGAACTCGGTGATGCTTTCATTGTTGGCATATATCATGTGGTTCTTCTGGCGGGCTCATCAGAGAGGCTACGGCGAAACCTGAATGTTAGTCAACGAAGCTAATGAAGGAAATACGAATCAACAATGCCAAAACAGATATCATGGTGATCAGCCGAACCTGACAGAGCATACACCTCGAAGCAGTCGAGTGCTGACGGCAAGCGATTAGGATATGGATTTTAGGGTTGCGGCTATATGAAGGTTGTACAATACATTTAAAAGAGCCTGTCTTGGTATTGTTCTTGGTAGTGTGCCTGTGAGGTGGTGATCAACTCCACACATTTAAGAATCCTAACACACGAGTGTGAATCTTGGGCTCGCAGTAGAACCAGTCGAGTCAGACAACGGATATACGCTATCTAACTACGGACAAGACCCGAAGTCATGAACTAGACCATCAGGTGGAGTGCTGCACTGGTTTGGCCATGTGACTAGTATGAAGGACACCAAAATCCCTAAACAAGTAATGGAGTCGAAGGGCGGGAAAATGTTTTGGCTAGAAACTCCACAAGCGAGGCATTATCCTGAGAAATGCCAGGACAGTTGCTTCTGACAGGCAGAGCTGGTGACTCCTCTAAACCTAGGTAGAATAGAATTGGAAAGAGTTAAAAAGTGAAGTGAACTTTCTTTACTTGGGGTATAATGAAGGAAAAACTAAAACGTCAATTTTTAAACTGCAGAAGCGTGAATATAAATGTATTTTTACCATTTTAAATGGTTAAAAAAGTGATTAATATAGAGATTTCGGGGATCTATAAGTGATTTAAAGTCAACGATAAAAATTCATTAATAACAAATATTAAATAGAAACTTTTCGACTATCGATGTTAAACTGATACTATTTCCTTGTAAATGAAATTTCAACTATGCCCAAAGTGTCGATAAACTGTTTCACTAACTTGGAAAAAATTCATTATTGAAGGAATAATATAAGTCTTCTTCACGCAAAATGATATTCGTGATTTTATGAAAGCACATTTCAGGTTTTTTTTTAATGCATTTTAAACTTCCTCTACAAACCAAACTGAGTTTTGCCAAATAATAAGGGAAATAGTGGAAAACACATTAGCACTGTTCCTCATAACTCCAAATGTTTTCTTAATGGTACTGGTTTCGGAGTTTTCTTTCTTTTCGTTCTGTTTAAAATTCAAGTACCAACAATATTTTAACAAGACAGACGACGTGCAGAAACCGAAAAACCAGTTTGCACGAGATAAGTAAGCAATGGGAATAACTCAGTTCGGTTTTCTTTTGAAGGAGGATGGGAAGTCGAAACTTGGTATTGTTTTAGAGCTCTTTATGGGGATGAAGCTGCGAGGGAAGCTTCTCGAGTTGCTTTCAAACTAAGCTTTAGATTTCTAGAGGTAGAAAGCAAAGTTCTAACTTCTGGCAGAAGTAACGAAAGTCCTCGGTTTCCTAGTTGAATCATTAAGCCTTACACCCTTCATATTTTAGAGCTGCACTAGTTTAACCCTTCTAGAACCCTGCCAGATATTTCCAAGTTTTAATTTAATCACAAGAATTTCATCGAATTGATCACATTTTCACAAAACAAAATAACTTTTTTTTTGTCTATTAATACATTTATTTCGTATCTCAATCAATAATATGATCGTCACTATTTCATCCTAAATAGAACTTTTAGAATAAGTGAAAAAGCCCTAAGATATTCTTATTTGATAATTACTTACTTAAGTAAACAACAAAAAGAAAAACACAATATAATCGAAACAAGTAAGGCGCGCTTCACGTAAGTACGTGAGGCGATATCGCCGGTTTCTGTACGACTATGTTAAAATTATCAGGCGTAATAGTTGCATATTATTTTTCTACACTTCAAGACCTTTAAATTTATGTATTACATGGCATGGTAAATACAAACTTTTTTTAGTCATCCGCTATATTGGCCGCCATCTTGAAAATATTACGAGTGTTACTTTAATAGTTGCATCTTCTTTTTCTACACTTCAAGACCTTTAAATGATGTATAACATGCCATGGTAACTAAAAACCATTTTTTAGCCACCCGCCGTATTGAAAATATTAAGTGTAGAAACTCCAAAATGCGTCCAGTTGCATAAAACGCCGAGATGCACCTGTGTGCCAAATTTTATGTTTCTAGCTATAGTAGTTAA
>KZ651636.1:251228-266653 GCA_001010745.2 Gerris buenoi
TGTACATAACAACAATTACTGTACTCTTAAAGAGCTTTCTAGCGATGTGCATCTTGAAGGGTAAATACTATTTTGACTTTTGTACCCCGTACCCGTGTGTAACAAACATTTTTATTTTTTCACCTATCCAAATTCTAAACCAAAACTTTCCTATATTATAATAAGCCAATAATACGCAGATCTCTTTGAAAATTCGCTCATTAAGTCATGGTGCATGACTGGACTTTTTTTAAATATAGGTACATAGATCTAAAGGAAACCTACGAAAAAATAGAACTTCGTCAGTTATAGAAACATTTTAAATTTATCATATGCATAC
This sequence comes from Gerris buenoi, assembly GCA_001010745.2. NCBI lineage: Eukaryota > Metazoa > Arthropoda > Insecta > Hemiptera > Gerridae > Gerris > Gerris buenoi. The sequence continues at coordinate 251,548 of KZ651636.1, forward strand.
GTAGTTTTTAATGGAATGTAATACGTAGCACGTATCGAGTTATGCTGGGAGGAGAATCAAATGCATATTATGAAGAATTTATCACGTTTAGGGAATGTGAGTAAAATAACTGGTCTTCATTATAATTTCTTCAAAGTGCTCAAAGTTGGAGTAAGCAGTCATAGCCTAAGGATACTACAAGCATTGGGTAATTTTTTCCTGAGATTTCTTGGACTGTACAACATTAAAATAAATGTTAAAAAATTAAAATGTAGTAAACGGGGTTATCATGCTTACTAATTATTTTTTGATCTAACTAAGGCCATTTTGCATTAAAAAATAACGGGAATAATAGCAATGCGCAGTTTATTTTATTATTATTTATTTATTTTTCTTTTTTAAATTTGCACGTAAAGAGAAAGTTAATGTCCGTACAGACCTTCTGCAGAAAGGTTATAAAAGGTTAATTAAAAAAGTAAAGATTTATTACAACTGGGTGAAGACAATTTAAGGCAAAAACACGCTGGAAGGTTATGGGTGGAGTGGAGATGGAAGTTTACAGAGCTATGTGAATTATTACTATAATATTTTTGGTATAATAGGTAGTAGTAACTACTGGCTACCATGATCAACTAAGTATTTCATCATGTTACCACTTAAGTTTATGCAGTATTTTATCTTTAACGCAGCTTACCTGCAGTAAACTTTCCCTTCAGTTATAGATACAAAGAAAGAAACTAGCCTGCCTATTAGTGTGGCACATAGCTTCCTCGCATTCTATTACGTACTTTATGGATGTTATGCATTTACCACTCATTAAATCTGTCAAAATTGCTTTGTTATTATACACGACTAAAAGTATCAATCGAGCAATGTTTAAAGTGAGAAAAAGATTGAACTTAAACTGGATTTATGTGGGCTACAATTATCCAATTTTTTTTAAAATTAAATGAATACTTTTGAATATTTAGGTGTAAATAAATGAATGTGCCTATGAGGCAGTTGAACAAATGGGCTCAGAATATTAAATGTTAAATGTAACCGATAATGGGCTATTATGGGTTATATTATGATATCGAGTGACCAAAAATGTTCCCTGATGTCTGTCACATATTAAAACTGTCTTGAAAACGGAGGACATCAAAAATGTTCATTCTTCAGATCTTCAGATGATCATAATTATATAAAGGGAATGCCTAATCGTCAGCAAAACCCTAAAAAGTACTTAGACGCAAGAAATCCTTGTGATTTTTTAACTGGCTTTAGTTTAAAAAAATTGGTCTCATTTAACACGATGAAGTCTTTAAATTTTAAACGGTTAAACATTAAACTTTGCACGTTTTTTAATAATATTAAGGGTCCCGTTATGCTACAGCGTTTTCCTGATTATAAATTAATCAGGAGTCCTGACATTGTTGGAGAGATGGGTTATTGAAGAATATTTCCAGAATCCGCTTATTATATATACTTAGTTTAACAAAAATTCTATTTTAAACTACTATTGTTACTGCCGAGCTTAGTTTAGGCAAAACAATGGTAAGAACTTAAGGATTTAAAGGTAATACTGAGAATAAAATAAAAAGAAGGGAGTACGAAAAAACAACGATTACATTCTCTGCATTTTTAGTGGATAAAATCGGTAGCATTATAAAAAAGTTAAAATTTGGAGTGACTGGTAGAAATAATATTGTAAAATGAACTTATTTTTCTCCAGAAACAATAGTCAATCCATTGTCTAAACTATTATACAACATAATGCTAAGAAATTATATCCCTAGGCAATGAAAAACAGCTGATTTTTTTAATGCATAAAAAAGGCAGTCATACTGACATAAATTGCCTACCATTCAATTTTACTTCGAGCATAGAAAAAGTGTTTGCCAAAGCTATCCAAGCAAGAATCAAAACTCAGCTAGAACTACAACAACCTGTTGATCAGGCAGGATTCAAAAGCGGATGATCCACTGCTGACCATTTAAAAACCATAAAAAAGCTTAGCAAACCAGTGAGTTGGAAATATTGTGCCAATTATTAAGAACTGGTGCGAACCGCGAGAATAATCTTGGATAATGGAGGAAGGGAGGGAGACCCCTTGACTCCTATCTTGTTTTAGTGCGTCTTAAAAGATTATTTAAAACTCAAAAATGAAATTAAAAATATGTCAAAATCTTCTTTTCTTTTGAACCTTCGATTTGTCTACGACGTAGTTCTTATAGCAGAATCACAACATCAACTCTCTGTTATGTTATTGGAAATGAACGAAAAAGAAAAAAAATTGCAGGTTTCAAAATCAACAAAGAAAAACTTTTGATGATAAACAATTACGTGTTGTAAAAGCATAATATCAATGAAGTACGCGAAAGGATACAAGGAAGTTATGTGCCACACTGGCTAAATGTGTTTGACACACTATTCTTTTACTATATTGCAAATGGTAATTTGCATACACATTATCAAACTCTAACTACACGGGAATTGAGAGAGTGGGTATTTCTGTTTTTACGTATATAAATTACCATATCAGATAGAATTAATTAAATGATACTTGATAGCTTATTAGTTTTGTTATATAATGGAAACAAGTTAAACACAATAATAATTACTTAAATTCAATGACTACCTATAAAATAACCAGTATCAAATCATTGCAACAAATTAGTTTCGATAAAGGATATTAATTAAGATAAAGATAAATATAATATGCTGATATTAAGCAAACGGCAATGTAGTTACTCTAACATTGTTTTAAACTCAGTTACAACAAAGAACAGCTGTTGAATCGATTTGAACACACCGTAAGAAGCTCATGAACTTGAATTTGTAGCAAAGAATGTTCAACAGAGTTCTACTATATCTTAAGTAGTGTAGGGTCCCAGGTGTTTCTTGCTCCTAGATCTAATATAAAGGCTAGTAAAGCAACCAGATTTGTATTTAAGTGTTTTATCTAACCTTCTACTCAAGGGGCATTAAGTGCATGTGTTGCCTATATTTTTTTTATTTAAAAGTAAAACCCATTACTGTGCACAGTTTTTTTATTTTTTTATTTATTCTATGCTATATAAAATGCATCGTAACAGGTCATTGTAATACATAATATATATTTATACCATTGGTAGAATATAAATCACTTTTTTATGAAGAACTTAAATCTCTCAGGACAAGGATTTTCATCATCGTGCGTTACTCATTTCTAAAGTGGTCTCGCGACCAGTGGTGCTTAAGTTTACTATTTCATCAACGTGCATTACTCATTTCTAAAGTGGTCTCGGGACCAGTGGTGCTTAAGTTTACTATTTCATCAACGTTCATCTAAAATTTCTATAGTGGTCTCGGAACTAGTGGTGCTTAAGGTTACTAGCGCAATGTTAGGAGGAAATAGGCACTTCAGTGATTGTCTAACTTAGAGTAGAAGATTTTTATAATGGAACTAACCAAATTTTCTAATAAGAAAAAATATTAGGGTAATTGTTCGGCTGAAAATATAAGAGGGAGCATTTTGCGGATCTTTGTGGAAAGAAGGAATTGCTGTAACAGGAATTTGATGGCTCGGTTAAACCCCTTGCAAGTTTGAAAGTTCAATAAGGTTCCATAATTAAACTACAGGTGAATAGTTAATTCGTCCATAATATTTTCATGAATTGTTAAAAATTCATATCAGTAGCATCAAACGGTTCCAAGAATTTATATTATCCATTCTAGATTAGATTAGTTTGCTTTAAGTTATCGCTCATTTATAAGTTTAGTAGTGGGGATTCAAGTTAGGAATTGCAATTCCGAGAGTCTTCTCTTTAAAACGTTTCTTCTTAATACGCTCTTTTTCTTTTTGATTCTTTTTGAATTCCCTGAATTGAGGGTGGAGAAAGAGGGATGAGGTCAAACAGGAGCTAATCGTGCCAAATTACTTCTACTAAAAGGTAAAGTAAGAAATGTAAAAAGTCCCCACTAGCTTTGATTTTGTTTTTTAAAATCCAAAGTGGGTTAAATTTTAATTAAAAATTGTGAAAAGACAGAAAAAATCAATAGATAGCTTATTTCCATAATATATTGCTGATAGCTTGAGGAAAAATTTGCAATGAGAGATTTTAAAAAACTATTGTTGAAATAATTATTTACGCACCAAGGGAGGAAACAAAGTCATTACTCCCTGAGCGTTATTGTTGGTTCCTGAGGCGAAGCCGAGGGAACCATACTGTCTAAATCCCGAGGCGAAGCCGAGGGAGTTATTTAGTTGGTTCCTGAGGCGCAGCCGAGGGAACCATGAAGTTTAATCCCGAGGCATAGCCGAGGGAGTTAATTATAGCGAGGGTGCTATGACTTTTTGCTCCCGTGGTCCGTACAAGATTTTTCCTCCAGAAGGGTGGAAAACAACACAAACAAACCTAAGATTTCGATTTATCAATTTATTTAGGTATTAAAAACTAAGTTTACAAATGTTTATACCTTTAATTTGTTTAACGACTTTTAAAAACAAAACAAAAAAAAAGTTTTATAACATCTTATTGTAGAAAAAAATAATGTAAATTAAATGTGCAATTCATCAATTCCAACTATGTTTTCTTTGATTTCTATAATAACTTAAAGTTATTATAGAAATCAAAGAAAACATAAAAAATTTTCCTCGGGCCCCTAAAAGCGCGGGGCCCGGGGCGGTTGCCCCTGCCTAAGGGCGGCCCTGATAACTTTCAATAACTATGTAATTATAATAATAACTCTATAACTCAAATGTTTAATAATACACAAAATGTACTACAAAATGACTAACTGAATAATATTTAATTTATTTGTGTTTATCTCTAAAATACGAGAAATCAAAAACAATAATATAACCTGATGGGATGTAACCTACCTCTTTTCTACAAGGACTCTTTTCTATAAGTTTTGTTTAAACTCAGTTATGAAGTCATACGACATTTTAAAATGACGATAAAAATTAAAGTATCACGGCAATCAAAAGTACGTGTCATTTAAACTCTGTAATATTTAATAAAAAAGCTTTTAACCTGTCGAGTCATTGAGTTAAAAAAAACTGCTTTTAGTTACGAAACAGGCAACACTGGTTTTTTTAAGAATAATATGTTGGCTCTACTGTTACTTTCCACCACGATTTCAACTTTCCGCCACGATTTTCACAACTTGGCTGTAATGGGATCCTTTCCTCCCTATAAACTAGGGTGGAAAGTTACTGTTTTCTCCCTTCTGGAGGAAAAACATATATGTATTATGAATTTTAAACAAGTAAAAATGCATTTATTTTCTTGTTCAAGTACTAGAATCTTTTGGTTGTAAATTTCCCAATATCTCTCTTCAAAGTACAATCTTTGTATTTATCAAAAGATGTTGTTAAGCCTTACTATTTCTAATAGTCGACCTCACTTCCAAAAAAAAAAAAAAAAAAAAAAAAAAGGTTGAATTACTGCGTTTACCGTATATCCTTTCAAAATTTCAAGTTTTGAGAACCTTGATCAAAGGTTTGAGGTTGTCCGGTGTTTACATACACTTGGGATCATCGACAACCTCTCGTTTGAGGCAGTAGTAATCCGAATACATTGGAGAGCGGACACACTACCACTGTTCCATCGTTGTGTGCGAGTTTATAGTCACCCCTGTTACCTCGCATAGAGCGTGCCAGAAGGATTTGTGGTAACANTAGACAGTGACCTTCCCCTTGCTTTGAAGGTCAAGTGTGCAAATTTTCATCATGATCGGAATAAAACTGTAGATTTGTATAAAGGACATACCTACCCACCCACCCACATACCCACGGACTTTCATCTTTATATATAGAGATTACATTGTGGGTGAATTTTACGGAGAGATATTATTACGTTTGTCCGTAAATGTATCTAACCGCGGGACTATAGGTTTTAAATACAAATATATAATATTGATTGAGATATGTCATGTATATGACAAATAGTGAGATATGCAATGAAATATCGAATATAATTATAAATGGCATTTATGCGCTGACCTGGATTCCTAAAGGTAAGATCTGGATGGTACGTCCTGGGATAATAATAATAATGAAATTATAATGACACTGCTAAATTCTAAACAATTCACGGAGACCGACGGAAAGCGTATTGAAACGAACAATAACTGTTGGTTAGCGGCGTCAGAAAACAAGACGACCGACGGAAAGCGTATTGAAACGAACAATAACTGTTGGTTAGCGGCGTCAGAAAACAAGACGACCGACGGAAAGCGTANTTTTTTTCTCGATTTCCCCCAGTTGTCAGATTTAAAACATATAATAGTATGAGCAGAGACCTTCAAAATGTAGCATTTATTTTTACGAAATGTGGCACTATAAAGTGTGGCAATATGGCACTTATTTTGCCCAAATGTGGCATTTATTTTTCAACTTTCCAACGTCGCCTCAACGTCGCAAGACACTACTGATATTTTAGGGCAGCGACGTCGGCTGGGGTCAGATTTTCTATTTCGTCTCTACACTACACCGCCCCTTCAAGGATTCGGGTGACATTCTCTACAGTGGTCCAGCCCAGATTACGGTGGAGAATAGCCTTAATTTCGGAAGTCGAAAGACCCGGCAACCCTTACTCCTCTCTCTAAGTTCCTCAAAGAGAGCTACATTAGCTCTTAACTGCGAGTCTCCGTTTTTCAATAATATTTGGAAAGACCCCAAAATTAGCTTTAATAAATGCCAATCTACTGACTGACTTCTCCTTGCTTCTGCCGATTCTTCGAAGCCCTCTATGACCTTAATGTAATACTCTAATGCACGTGTTGTGCATTCATTTGGGTAACGAAGCCATTTAATCCGGTAATAAGGGCAGCACTCTATGAATCGTCAGTGGTAGCTTTGACGGGGATTAAGTCGAAAAACAAGAAAACAAGCCTGCTTAGCTTAGGGTACCAACCAGTAGGGACTGGTAAACCCTCTGGCCTAGCAGAAGCTTAGGACAGGAGGTTTACTTGCACCGTTAGACAGAGAATGTCTTCTAATCCTTAAAAGGTTTTGGTAACTAAATAATATATTTTTGAATAGAAAAACCATATAAAATATACACCTTAGTGGAATCTTCAAACAAAAAAGTAAAATATTTTTGCGAAAATGTGCAATACAATGTACTATGCACATGCACTTATGCTGGAAATATGCAATTACATACAATAATGCCCGAAATATGCAAAATATGCATTTTAAATTTGGCAAAATGTGGCAAAAAGTGTGGCTTTTTACCGAAAAATGGGCAAAATGTGGCATTTTAGTGTGGCGCCATGGCAAAAAGGCATTTGAAGGTCTCTGATTATGAGTCATGAGTATAGAAGCATAACATAATTTAAGTACGTAATAGTATCCCAGCAAGTAATGTGCCAAACTAATTGGCAGTCTAATTTTTTTATTATTATTCTTAGATTTATGCATTTTTTTTATTCAATCACAATGCTGGTTTGGTATTATTCAGCTGGAATACTAAAGCCTCTTTGTTGCCTTATATTACAAAGCCAGTCTTAAAGCGTGACGGAAAAATAATGTATTGTACGGCAATAATCGATATTTATCAAGTACAATAGTTGTAATTTAAAGTGACATTGACGTCTGATTTGGTAAATAAATGAACAGTATATTGTATAGAGAATATTTGTATAGAGTTGCGAGTTGCACATTTACTAATTCAATCAAACTCTGTTATTAGAACTATTGAGTATACAAACCATATAATAAGGGAACCTGGATGCTTTTAGAATAACCTTTTGTTAAAATATTTAACTGTTTTTACTTTTTTATTATTACTAGCTGAAGTACCCGGCGCAGCCCGGGTTGTATTAAAAAATTAAGACCTAAGTGACTAAAATGTCAATAAAGAAGTAGATACCTAAATGTATATTATAAAAGTATCAGAACATTGTAAAATAAATAAGTATAAAAAATGGTTATGCGTTGAGGGAATTATGTCACAAACCTTACTTTTCCATGTTACTTCCCTCCTAAATAAAAATATCACAAAGATGTTCTTAACAACAATTACTGTATTCTTAAAGAGCTTTTCAATGATATGCATAATGAAGGGTTGTCATTACTTTGACATTTGTACCCCGTACCCCTGGATACCAAAATTAAAATTTCGAAAACTAATGTGGACAGTGACCTTCCTCTTGCCTCGAAGGTTAAAACTAAAGATTTATATAAAGAAGCCACACACCAAAAGACACTCTTCTTACTTATAGAAGTTTTTTTTTTNAGCGTATTGAAACGAACAATAACTGTTGGTTAGCGGCGTCAGAAAACAAGACGACCGACGGAAAGCGTATTGAAACGAACAATAACTGTTGGTTAGCGGCGTCAGAAAACAAGACGACCGACGGAAAGCGTATTGAAACGAACAATAACTGTTGGTTAGCGGCGTCAGAAAACAAGACGACCGACGGAAAGCGTATTGAAACGAACAATAACTGTTGGTTAGCGGCGTCAGAAAACAAGACGACCGACGGAAAGCGTATTGAAACGAACAATAACTGTTGGTTAGCGGCGTCAGAAAACAAGACGACCGACGGAAAGCGTATTGAAACGAACAATAACTGTTGGTTAGCGGCGTCAGAAAACAAGACGACCGACGGAAAGCGTATTGAAACGAACAATAACTGTTGGTTAGCGGCGTCAGAAAACAAGACGACCGACGGAAAGCGTATTGAAACGAACAATAACTGTTGGTTAGCGGCGTCAGAAAACAAGACGACCGACGGAAAGCGTATTGAAACGAACAATAACTGTTGGTTAGCGGCGTCAGAAAACAAGACGACCGACGGAAAGCGTATTGAAACGAACAATAACTGTTGGTTAGCGGCGTCAGAAAACAAGACGACCGACGGAAAGCGTATTGAAACGAACAATAACTGTTGGTTAGCGGCGTCAGAAAACAAGACGACCGACGGAAAGCGTATTGAAACGAACAATAACTGTTGGTTAGCGGCGTCAGAAAACAAGACGACCGACGGAAAGCGTATTGAAACGAACAATAACTGTTGGTTAGCGGCGTCAGAAAACAAGACGACCGACGGAAAGCGTATTGAAACGAACAATAACTGTTGGTTAGCGGCGTCAGAAAACAAGACGACCGACGGAAAGCGTATTGAAACGAACAATAACTGTTGGTTAGCGGCGTCAGAAAACAAGACGACCGACGGAAAGCGTATTGAAACGAACAATAACTGTTGGTTAGCGGCGTCAGAAAACAAGACGACCGACGGAAAGCGTATTGAAACGAACAATAACTGTTGGTTAGCGGCGTCAGAAAACAAGACGACCGACGGAAAGCGTATTGAAACGAACAATAACTGTTGGTTAGCGGCGTCAGAAAACAAGACGACCGACGGAAAGCGTATTGAAACGAACAATAACTGTTGGTTAGCGGCGTCAGAAAACAAGACGACCGACGGAAAGCGTATTGAAACGAACAATAACTGTTGGTTAGCGGCGTCAGAAAACAAGACGACCGACGGAAAGCGTATTGAAACGAACAATAACTGTTGGTTAGCGGCGTCAGAAAACAAGACGACCGACGGAAAGCGTATTGAAACGAACAATAACTGTTGGTTAGCGGCGTCAGAAAACAAGACGACCGACGGAAAGCGTATTGAAACGAACAATAACTGTTGGTTAGCGGCGTCAGAAAACAAGACGACCGACGGAAAGCGTATTGAAACGAACAATAACTGTTGGTTAGCGGCGTCAGAAAACAAGACGACCGACGGAAAGCGTATTGAAACGAACAATAACTGTTGGTTAGCGGCGTCAGAAAACAAGACGACCGACGGAAAGCGTATTGAAACGAACAATAACTGTTGGTTAGCGGCGTCAGAAAACAAGACGACCGACGGAAAGCGTATTGAAACGAACAATAACTGTTGGTTAGCGGCGTCAGAAAACAAGACGACCGACGGAAAGCGTATTGAAACGAACAATAACTGTTGGTTAGCGGCGTCAGAAAACAAGACGACCGACGGAAAGCGTATTGAAACGAACAATAACTGTTGGTTAGCGGCGTCAGAAAACAAGACGACCGACGGAAAGCGTATTGAAACGAACAATAACTGTTGGTTAGCGGCGTCAGAAAACAAGACGACCGACGGAAAGCGTATTGAAACGAACAATAACTGTTGGTTAGCGGCGTCAGAAAACAAGACGACCGACGGAAAGCGTATTGAAACGAACAATAACTGTTGGTTAGCGGCGTCAGAAAACAAGACGACCGACGGAAAGCGTATTGAAACGAACAATAACTGTTGGTTAGCGGCGTCAGAAAACAAGACGACCGACGGAAAGCGTATTGAAACGAACAATAACTGTTGGTTAGCGGCGTCAGAAAACAAGACGACCGACGGAAAGCGTATTGAAACGAACAATAACTGTTGGTTAGCGGCGTCAGAAAACAAGACGACCGACGGAAAGCGTATTGAAACGAACAATAACTGTTGGTTAGCGGCGTCAGAAAACAAGACGACCGACGGAAAGCGTATTGAAACGAACAATAACTGTTGGTTAGCGGCGTCAGAAAACAAGACGACCGACGGAAAGCGTATTGAAACGAACAATAACTGTTGGTTAGCGGCGTCAGAAAACAAGACGACCGACGGAAAGCGTATTGAAACGAACAATAACTGTTGGTTAGCGGCGTCAGAAAACAAGACGACCGACGGAAAGCGTATTGAAACGAACAATAACTGTTGGTTAGCGGCGTCAGAAAACAAGACGACCGACGGAAAGCGTATTGAAACGAACAATAACTGTTGGTTAGCGGCGTCAGAAAACAAGACGACCGACGGAAAGCGTATTGAAACGAATAATAACTGTTGGTTAGCGGCGTCAGAAAACAAGACGACCGACGGAAAGCGTATTGAAACGAACAATAACTGTTGGTTAGCGGCGTCAGAAAACAAGACGACCGACGGAAAGCGTATTGAAACGAATAATAACTGTTGGTTAGCGGCGTCAGAAAACAAGACGACCGACGGAAAGCGTATTGAAACGAACAATAACTGTTGGTTAGCGGCGTCAGAAAACAAGACGACCGACGGAAAGCGTATTGAAACGAACAATAACTGTTGGTTAGCGGCGTCAGAAAACAAGACGACCGACGGAAAGCGTATTGAAACGAACAATAACTGTTGGTTAGCGGCGTCAGAAAACAAGACGGGCGACTCGAATGACTTATAGAAAGATCCGCACACTAGCGCTTCACACGGCGGGTATATACAAACCCCGGCCTTATCTTTATAACTCCTTGGATTCGGACCTGGCTAAAAGCTAAAACACATTTTATATATTTCATCTTCTTGGGAGCACCCTCCAATAATTGATATAGCATATGAAATAATTAAAGTTTTTAATTATACAATATCCTCATTTGTATTTAAATCGGACCAAATAACTTCTGTTATCGTGGAATTGCCCTTAAAACTTAAAATAAATAAAACGAGTATTGATTTCCGTCCACAATAGAAAATAGTAATAAAAAAAAGCACTGAAGCGAGAGGGAGGAAAAAGAAAATTGAAGATAGAGAAGATGAAATGGTCTAGTTTAAGTGAAACTGGTTCAACTATATCGCTAGATCTTTTACTCTCTATTGTCGCACAGAAACCAAGACAATAAATCTAATTTCTACGGTCCAAAGCAATGGAGAAAGATCTTAAATACACTAGAATTCTAACTTTAAAACGGATATTGAACAAAAACAAAAAAAATAACATTAAATAAAGACAATAGGTAAAACATTAAACTGATAACATAGAGATATAGTACGAATACATTTGATAACGCCAAACAAAAACTAATATCGTTTAGTGCTTTGCGATTAATTACTCATTTGCGTAGTTGTTTAATTAATTTTCTATTAATGACTTATTGAGCGCTCAATACCTTATTCTGCTCAATACTAAATCAAAACACTAGGTATAAATTTCAGAGAGGTGAGACATGTTTAAATCTGATGTTCTCATCGAGTATATTATGTATGGAACATAATGTTGCGAGTTGAGATGATCGAGATGTAAAAAAAGAGAAAAGGGCATTATTTAAATTTGCCATTTCAGTTTCCTGGGCCTCTAATTTTGAGACAAAAATTGCCCTATTATTTTAAATAAAGCGTTTATTCCCTTTTAAATATATCCTGGTATCGACTCCAAGCAGAAGGCCTAGTTCCGATTCTTTTAGGACCCTTAATAATATCCTGCGTATGTACTGTCTATATCAGGCTTGTTCCAACCACACTTCAAACAAGTTTGAAGTGTGGTTGGAACAAACCTATGGTTATCGAACGTGCATCTCAGAGTAATTATTATTTTGGGAATGGTTTGCGTTAGAGACTTTAGGAATAGTTCCTTTGCGTTTGGACTTAGGACGACACAAATGCATTTGGGTGTTCATTTCACGTCAATATAAAAAATCGTCCAAAAGTTTTAGTTAAAACACACTTTAAAATGCCCGCCATCTTGAAAAACTTGTGACGATTACGCTGGATAATGAACCCCTCTTCGTTGGTTAAATGTTTGCGTGGAAGCACATACATGGGAACTTTATGATTACTGCATTACCACCAAAGAAAGAAACTTCTCGGATTTATAAGGACTATTAGTCTACTACAGACTTATAAGTACTGGACTTTTTGACGTTGAAAGTTATTTACTAATTATATATTATAATTATTGAAGGACTGTATATCTTATTCTAAAATATTACTATTACAAACTTTAAATACTAAAAGCTGATCTGCTTTTTAAGCACTAAATAATCAGGTAACATAGTGGACAATGAATAAAAATCACAGTGAAGTACTTGCATCAAAGTATTTTTTAGGGTTTCACAAGTTACTAGAAATATACTTTATTATATGCTGAAATAACGTTTTAGTATTACACCCCATACTGCCCTATATGAAAGTAAAATAAAAAATAAAATAAACAAATTTAAACGGATGGCCCCTAAAGAAACAACAAAAATTGTGTGAAAAAAGATTAAATAGTCAGCAAGGTTACAAGAATTTACAAGTAATATCTACTAACAACGTTAATCCAATTCAGACCATATACGTCTGGAAAACAAAGAAAGAACGTGACGAAGGTGTGAGATGGTTTCAATATTAGTAGAAGATATGGGAAGGGTATTAACAAAGGACATACAAAGGACTTAGGTCGGAAAATTCACGAATAATATAAAGGAATCTACCAGGCCTCGATCTGAAGGAAGGACTCTAATCTGTTCACGAACTTCGTCACAGAGAGATTGCCTCCGTAAACACTGAAGAAGAAAAAAAGTTACGAAAGTAGATCGCCGTCGATAGAGAGATTCGAGGGGTAAATGTTGGCATATGGAGAGATAAGAATAATAATAAAAATAAAAAAATAAAAAAATTGAATAAAACCGCGTTTGACTTTTAATTTTGGCTCAAAAAAGGGAATAATGGCGGTAAAAAGCATAATATTCTTAAAATGCTATGTATGTTTGTAATCTATTCTTCAGTAGCTTTCATTTGAAACCCATCTCAAAAATTAATAGGAAAAAAATTGAGCTTGCACATTTTTGCGCATATTAAATATTTAACTTTTCAATATTTTTCCTACGTGCGGGTTAAAAAGTTACACCAGTTTTTCCATTTTGACATCTGTAGTGTGAACGGTTCGGGGGATATGAACAAAATTACATCACCTTCGATATAAGGGTTTCGTGGATGATCTACGAAACACTAAAAATGGCTGGAAACAGTAACATATTAGACTCTAATATAACAAAATAGAAGACTGGTTAATTTCTTTGGCTTATTCTGGGAATTTAAGATTATCCGGCTGGCGTAGGACCCTATCCATTTCCACGTTCTCCACTAATTTATACCACATTGTGTCACATGTTAGTATAGCAAATGTCCAATAATAATTAAATATTTACATAATTTGGTTCAGCAATAGTTATCTATTATACTCATATTTCTTTTATATAATATAACTAAATAACAAATAATTTATAAATACTAAAACACATGACAACTATTGTTCCGAAAATGCCTATATATTGACTTAAAAGTAAACAGTGGAAGATGAATACTTTTAATTTTAATTTGTTTTAATTTTAGTCAAAAGATACACATTTTTTAAAGAGACTTTTTTGTTTTGGTTTTTCAAAATGTATAATTCATTGCATCTTTTCTTTTCCTCAAATATTTTATTTTAAAGAACATGAGGATTTTTCAATTGAAAGTGCATTTGAATGATTTACGAGCTACTATAAATGGGGTAATATTTAAAGATTGCGAAGCTTGGCGTTAAGCCAAGTCAGAACGTTAGCAGAAAGAAGTTATTTATGAGTAGATTGAGGCAAGTGACAGGTTGACAGTGTCATTTATCTAGTGTTATGTATAAGACCTGTCAATACTCATCTCTTTAAGCAGCTCAGTAAACCAGTTGATATCTTTATCTGCTCCAAACCAGATTCTTCGCACATCTCATACAAAATAAACACATCGTAAGAAACAGGAAAAAAACCTATATCAAGTAATCTACTTAAGGACAAAAACTTTGCAACAAATTATCCCTTTCGATAATGTTTTAACTATCGAATATTTATATGTACATATTTAGTATTTTATATAATACGAGCAGTTTTATAAGCCCCTGACATGAGCTTAATTTAGAAAAAAAGTAAAGTTAACTAAATTAATTTAAATGACTATTTAGATATGATAATATATCTATTTAAAGACTAACAAATCAAAACAAATATTTATTTTTATTAAATAAAATATGCAAGTTTACATAAATGGGATAGGAAAAAATAAATCTTAAGTAATAAACAAAACAAAAATATTTATATGTGTGTCCCAAGGGTTTAGTAATGAGTGTTACCGATGAGAAATTGGCAGAATTAGAGGGTGAGTATGAAAGAATGAAGGATGGATTAGGGTTTGTTTGTATTAAGAAGACATTTAACTTAGTAATCAACGACTTTTTGGTTTGATAGCACTTAAGTCTTCTCTACAATTAATATTTTACTAAAAAAAAATGGTGCGTATTTTTATTCACTGTAATGAGTGTTACTAGCATTTTTTGTAGTTGTAATCAACATTTATTAATGTTATTAATATGATTTAGTAGATATTAATTAATATAATC
>KZ651636.1:278491-293481 GCA_001010745.2 Gerris buenoi
GTTTTACACTTTCCTCTCATTAATGGCAGTATTTGCATTAATACATACATCTGAAAAACAAAAATCAGGCATGATTTGGTAATATAAAAGAAACTGTGCCTAATATGAGACCCTGCCTATGTTAGGCCCGTGATGGGTCTCATATTAGAAATAACCACGTTTATAGATTCTAGAACAAATTTGTGAGGGTTAGGACATGTCTTCACCTTGTCAAAATAGCTATCATTATATTATGAATAGATTTTAAGTTAATCTTTCCTTGATGTTTTAAACAAGCTTTCTGTGATGTTCTTAATAAATTTTAATAAGGAGTATAATAAAATAAAATTCACAGAAACTCTCTTCTCGACGGTAGGCGTCCAACTAACTCCGAGACTACTGATAGCCATAAACACTATCGTTTTTCGTTTGACTTGCCAGGCTGTAGCACATACCAGCCTCTTTAAGGTAGGGTCTCATATTAGGCACGGGTCTCATATTTGGAGCACTAACCCTATAATCTCAAAGAAACTCTGATAATATTCCTGCTTGTGAATAAAAATAAGTTATTTGGAATTTGCCTATTTTTAATTAAACGTATTGAGCACTGCTCCAAAGAAAATATTTCTAGAAGTATATTTTATTTTAATAAAAAAGTTATCACTTAATATGCAACCACTCTTCTTTTTACACTGTAACCTTACATTTTTTGGCATGTTATTCAAGAAAAGAAAACGTAAGCTGTGCGAAACATACTACCACGCACAACACGCTGTGTGCAAAACATTGGCCATTAGCCGTGTTTTATTTTCGCATCCATGTTTAGTTATAATTGTTACTTATTTACAAAAAAATTAAAGGATTCAAATGATATAAAAAGTTTAAGGTCGTGTGTGGGATGAAATATATTTAGAACGGGCAGAACTATACTCTACTATATTACCTTAACAGCTGTGACTTACACGATTATATTTTTAGAGAAGAAAGTGGTCTATATAGAATTTTTAGGTGGGAAGTGATAGCGTGGATAGCGGAGTTTTGCAGACAATTTCACAACTACCTCCTCACACCCAAACTTACCCAATTTCATCTAAAGCCAACTTTCATACCCTGTCTCGGGTTAATTGGACCTTGAAAACCATTCCAACTGTGTTCAGTATTTCGTTTGTATTTCGCCTCTATAAAAGAGGGGGAAAAATAAATGAATAAGGTTCGTGTATGAAAGCAAAAAAGTAATTTTGGTGATGTGAAAGACGCCATAAGAATGTTCTATTTATGTACTATTTTGATGACAGTTTTGAGTCAAAATCATATTTAATAAATTAGGACAAGTATTAATAAATATAATCAACTTATTTTGCAGGCGTAATTATAATTTTTTTTTAATTCTGGCGTATAAAATTCTTAGATTATCTCAGTCTTAAGTATTGATTATACTCACTATTTGAAAAAAAAAAAATAATAATAATAACATAAAAAAAATTTANATGATGACCAACAATCATAATCATCTGTAAAATAATGATCAAATCAATTCCATCATTTCACAAATGTTCATGGTAAATTTAATCAGTGTCTACACATGTAATCAGTGACTGCATATACATTTTTTTTTTTCTTTTTCTTTTTCTTAGCTTGAGCTTTTACATGAAGATTATTATATACTTAATTCAACTAATACATTAAAAATAAATAATATAATATTTATATAATTTCGTTTTAAAAGCCTTGTAAAAACTAATTATGACCACATTATGCATAATTAATTTCATAATTAACGGAATGATGTCCATTGAATCACAGTTAACAGGCTAATTTATTGCATAAACCGTTTGCACAGGTAGGTACAATTTCGTGGAACAGGATTATAAACGCATCTTAGTAATAATTGGGTAGCGGAATATTGATTTTATAAATAGTTAATTTACCCACTTCTCTCAATGAGGCAACTTGGCACATATTATTTTCAGTCAATAGTATAATAATATTTAGATATATCTTAGATTAATTGAATTTCACTTGTTGGCGAAACTTTCATAGATGATAATACAAATGAATCAAAAATAAATCAGTGGCTCGAAGTGCAGGGAAGTACCCACAACCTTGTGCTGAACCTGATTCATTGATGGCCAAGTAGACGTGGCCAGTGTCTAACGACACACGCGNTCAGTCTATCAAAGTAGTGATATCTACATTGTGGTCAAGTCTGATCATATTTTGGTCCATAACCTCACTTCACTCCCATTTGCATGAGCAAGTCTGCTCTTCTATTTTTATTGCTTAGCACTTAGCCAGTTTCTGAATGAGGCATATAACATACTTGACCGCGATGTAGATATAATTATGTACTTTAGTAAGTTAATTTTGTTGTAGTTCTCTCTTTTTCTATTATCCGCGCAACTCCTATGTGACAACACATAATACTGATGTGTTACAGATTAAAAAACTTACCAAACTTTCTTATATAGGAGTATATTATTACTTGACCCCAGTGTTTTTCTTTTTCAGTTGACTCGAGTTTTCGTGGATTAATTTAAATACTGTAAAACTTGCCTAAGCTGGAAGGCCTGGGTTCCAGAAAAAAAAATTCAGGTTTCCAGCTTATACAGGGTGTTTTACTTAGAAAAATAAAACTCCGTTCCGAGAAAACGTTTCTACCTTTGCAGGTTTCCAGCTTACACATGTTCCAGCTTAGACAAGTTTTACATGCATTATTGAGCTTTCATTAAACTTTATCATAAAAAATAATATTTTGAGCCCGATCTCTCCCTCTTTGCGTTTATAGAAATTTTCCAGGAAGTAAATTTTTCTCGATAAAACTACTGATTAATAGGTATTAAATGAACCATATTTTATAATTTTTAAATAAAAATCGTTTATCAACGTTTTAGCAATGTTTTTGGGTGGTGTTGCACCATAATTTAAGCTAATAGTAATTTCTAAATTCACCTTGAGGTATGATGATATTCTTCACAGAATGTAGACCGACAAATATTTTATAACAGCCACTTTTTTGGACTCAGGGAGCCTTAAAACGTGTAAATCATAAAGTCTCAAAATTTTCTATCAGGGATTCCAAGCTATATTAGTTAAAGTATTTTGTTTTAGGTGAGAGCTGGCAAGTACTAAGTACACGAACCACTAGGCTTATGATTTTACTCCGGCCTTATCAGTAAAATTAATTATGTATTTATTTTATTAATAAACTGCTGCGCAAAATTAACGCACCACTTTTATATTTATATGCTTACACAAAATCCGTTGAATTAGGATCTTTTTTCTATAGTTTTCATCTCAGGTGGACCTATTTCACCTCTGTNTGTTATTTTAATATGACAAGTTTATAAACTACCATTAAGAAACATTTTAATTATTTTACTGTGCGAGAATATCTAGATTCTATCCCTCCCACTTATTTCTATACCCCCTCCTCTTCGACAAGATAATTTGAAAATATTGAAGGCTATTCATTACTGTTATAGGCTTTGTTTAAATAAACGAAACACTTGTTTTATGAAATGAAATATAACTTTACTTTTACTATGGTAATATTGTAATATTATTTTGAACAACATATTTGACTAAGCCCGGATACATACACGGGATAACGACCAGCGCGGACCACCGCTCGAGAGAGAGAGGACGCTCCCCCCGCGTGTCCAGCTGACGTCATACCTCGACAGTGTTGCCCTTTACAATTACTTTGATCCCGTATTCATTACTTGTACCCCGTACCCCTGTGTACCAAAATTTAAATTTCGAAAATTCATTTAGACAGTGTTTTTCCCCTTTCTTTGAAGGTCAAGTGCAAATTTTCGTCAAGATCGAACTAAAACTGTAGATTTGTATGAAGAACATACACACACACATATTAACAAGGCACATATACAAGTATCACACATGCGTTGACTTTTATATAATAGGAAAGAGACTAATTTTTTTAATACATATTAAAAAAAGTTAAAAAAAAAAAACAAATTAAAAAAGGTATATTTTGAAATGTACATGCCTAACTTATTTTTTTACATAGTATCCTTGAATTTAATTGCATTTTTGGTACCGAGGTAACAGTTTTTTTAATCCAGCGTCATAACACTCTGCCACTTTACTGGTTAGCCACCTTTCCACTTCTTCTTTATGGTAGTCCTCATTTGTGAGCTGTTGCTTCAGCGGAAGAAGGAGGATGTCCAAAAAGATCCCATGCGTTGAAATTCCAACACAGCGTGAACTCGCTGCTCTTTGTGTTGTTCAGGAAGCAGGCATGGAACCCGTCTTGCACACACTATTGATAAATAGAGATCAGTAATGATCCCGTGAAGGGGAGTCCGGCTTATTTCAACATTTTGGAGAAAGCTCACGAAGGATTTCATCAAGCAGTAGGCGCCGATCCATGTCCACGACTCTTCGGGCACCTTTTTGCCGTTAAAAAACGAATAACACTACGGACCTCGCAATCGGTGGTGGGAACAAGTGGAGACTCCATAGTGGCTAGAGCGTGGCTATGTGGTGGTGGTGCGTGTCTGAAAATATGACAGCTCTGTCAAAACACCCGGGTGAAACTTTCCTGCAATTCCCAGCCTTTCCTCACGCATCAAACAGATTTTAAAAAATAGTGTAACTTACTTTTGAGACGCCTTCGTATATAGAGTAATTTTGATTAAATAGATAATAAAACTGGCTGGACGAAATATAAATATAAATGCATATAAAAATATTTGAACTTTTGTTATGTTTAAGAACGCAATTTCTCGAAGGTTAAATAGTAATACATACTTTTAATTTACTAACAATTAAAGATGTGTTATTTAAACACATACTTAAATTAATTTTTAATTAATGTAATTAAAAATTAATGTTTTAGATAAAATGCAGCATATCACATAATAATCCAACCAAATATGAGACGTATATTACATATAAATCAAATTATTTATAATAGTTTGAGTCAAATTTTAATAAAATAAAACTTTCTTCTGAACTTATATTATAGTTCAGAAAGTTGATATTATAATTTTCTCATTAATTTTAAAAGGGATCTTTTAAATAAATTATTTAATATCATCTCAAGATATCTTATGATAGTCTTTTTCAAGATTACTTTCTTTAAGGAGTTTATTCTTTTATAGTATGATAGTTTCCCTACAATTTTTAATGAGAAAAATGATTAAGTAAAACCTATGACAACAAATGAAAGAATATAAACCTGGCAACAAAAGAGAATATAAAACTGGCAACAAAGAGAGAATATAAAACTGGCAACAAAAGAGAATATAAACCTGGCAACAAAAGAAAGAATATAATCATAATACATGAAAGTTATTATAATACATGAAAACTGATTGGAGAATTTCAAATAGTGACGCAGTGGTTTTTATAATTTAAGTCTAGTACTGTCTGAACTGTTTCCCTGTCAGTGGTAATCCAGAGCTAGATTTATAGCTAGTCTACTTAGAGAACAGAGTACAAGTTTAAGTTTATATTTATTTTCTACCATACTTTAACTAAGATTTACTGCTCAGTATAAAACGATAGTTTTGAACAAAACGCGTTTGTTCTGTATTGATCTATACTTCATATTCTTTGAATAAATGCTGTATTTGAGAATAATATTTAATATTACAACAGAACAAAGCAAAGCTAACTACAGAAACGACCCTTCGATATTCTATATGTAATATCTAGAGACTTTAGTTGTGGACAAAGAAAAAATGGAAAGAGAAACAGAGATGGATATAGCACTATAATACCTATAGCGGAAGCATTGAATGTAGGAAAAAGTTTATTCCCTGAACAATTAAATGAATATGAACTCGTTGCAGGAGGGATGTCTGTTCAAGGGAATTAAAGAAGTGATACCAGCTTGATAACAGAAAGACGTATTAGTTCAGATTCATATTGAACATTTAGGCTAGGCGGACACTGGCGACTTTTTGCCCGCAGACTTTTTTGTCGCTACCTCAAGGCCTTACGCATTGTAAAAATAAAACTGCTAGAACGAAGCTACTGTTATTGAAAGAACATGGATAAGGATAGAAGATAGAATATGGATAAGGATAAAATAAATGGTGAAAAAAATACAAGAGATGCATCTTTACGGGGGGAAACAAACCTGGTAACAAAAGTGAGGATATAAACCAAATCCATCAAAGCTATTATAATAAATTAAAACTGATGTAACAATTGGGTCTCTGTTGTTTTATATATGTGTTTTGCTGCCCGAAACAAAATGAGCTAAAATATCAAGTAATCATGTAATCAATACCCATTTGGGAAAGACCAGATGGACCTTGGCAAAGGAACTATGACAATTTTGCAGGATTTATACTTGGCTACTACTATTTTATCATTGTGCTATTCCTTAAGTTATTGCTACCCTAAGTACCACTTCAGACTGCTTTGATAATGAAATTTTATGTCATACAAATTTCAACTTTTTCTTATAAATAATAGAATCCAACTCAAAACTATGGCACTCTACCGTGCAGCCACCAACTGGTAAGCTAAGAGATTTTGTCCACACCATCAATAAGAATTTAAAATTTTATAGCGGAGGGGGCGGGAAACATATATTTAAAACTATGTCGACTATTGGTGCAGATCAGAAAGGCTCCTAAGACTACCAAATAAATAAGAGACATGACGTTAATTGTGTACTGTTTAATATAGAAATATCAAAAAAAAAAAAAAAGATAAAAGCCAATTTAAGGAGGAGAAAAGTGAACAAGTAAGGGATTCCAGGAGTTCAATTGATCGATGAAGTTTAGGAAAAGTTGTTGAAATTGGGTAAGCGACACTATGAGCTAATATTAGATGATGAAGAAGGGGCTAGACCAGCGTTTCTCAACCGGGGTTCCATGAAGGATAGCTAGGGGTTCCGCAAGAAATTTTAATGAACTGCAGCAGCAAAATAAAATTGTAAAAAAATAAATAAGAACATAAAAAAGTACCGGTGTGAAATCCACACATCGCAACATTCCTTTCATGAAATGTTGTGATGAAGAAGAACTCAGTATTTACACCCATTCAGTGACGTATCCAGAGGGACACAGGGGGCTCGTGTAATATCACAAAGTGTAATCATTGAGAATAAGTAATATTACCTTTACTATCTACTAAAGCCCTCAAGCTAGGAAGTTTAACAAAGAACGAGTATAAAAAAAATACCAGGGTAAATACCAGGGTACACCTCTCAATGTTTTGAGGGGTCATATTTTAAAAATTTTCCGGGGGAGGACCCCCGGACCCCCACAGCCAGAATTTGCCCACCCCCAATAATGTACAGGTGACGACGCCCATCGTTTTTAAAGGAATTTTGGTTTGCAATAATTAATGACAGACCGACTGGCAGATATGCAACCAATATTGTTCCTTGATTACAAAATCCAGTGGCCCTTAGAAATCTTCAGATTCTTAAATTTGGCTCTTTATGCAATCCTGGTGAGAACCCCTCGTATAGATAAAGACTAGATAAAATAGAGTTTAGACATTGTAAACAATAATGAATTTCCACTTTCTCTCTCAGCTGAATTCTAATCGTAGATTTTATTTTCTAAAACCAGATTTAGACTAACTTTTAACTGACTCGTTTAGTTGTTATTGCTATCATTTTAAAACTTAATAAATGTGCACTTCCGATAAAAACAGTTCCAAAAATTTGAATTTGTAGTGCATTAAAATACGTCCACCATTAACTCATCGTTTTGCCTGGAAAAATCTAGTTCCGATATTATTAATTAAATAAATTTTCCCCCGCAGTGGCGGACTGAAACCAAAATGTAAACCACTTGTTAAATATTTTATCTACGATTATTACTAATTATAAACATAATTATTATTATTTATAAACATTGCATCTCTGTTTAGATGCGTAGAAAGCGATTCTTTACGTACTTGTATTCATTGCGCACGCGCGTCACATTCCACCCTAGGGTGGNTTATCTAATCTGGTTTTAGCTGTCCTAGATAAGGAAGTCTATTCCAAACTTCATTATCAGCCCATTATTTTATAGTTTCTAACTCTTTTCATGCTTTTGCTATTTGTACCCCACTTTAATAACAAGCTCTCATCTTATCTACCCTTTCCTTAATTTTTAAATCTTTATCTCCTAATAAAATAAAATTATCTAGCTCAGATCTTTGTTCTGTACAGATATAGCTCTCGTGCGAGGTTGTTCAGTCTAATAAGTAGTAACTTCCCTGTCGAATATAAGTTCTGACATTTTTTTTTTTTTTTTAAATTTTTTTTTTGTTTGTTTTTGTATATGTACGGACATTACTGTTATTGTGTGCGACATTCATTTGGATTATTACACCAAACAATTAAAATAAAGGGCAATTAGTGCATTTTTAATAGAATATCGATAAAGTAAAATAATTAAAAAATACTAATACTAAAGTTGAAATAAAACTGACGGTGGACGTTAGAACCGCAGCAGAGATGACACCCCCTCCCCTAGATAGCCGTGCGTTCCGACCGTCGACGAAAAGTCACGTCGAGCGTCAACTTCCGGGAAGTCCCGCACCAGAGAATTCGCACCTTTACACGATCTGAGTACACTTGGTGCAAGTAGTGGAACTTTGATACACTATAAAGTAGAGGTTAAGATAGATTGAGTGCAATGTTTTTCCCTCTAGAACTTTCCAGTTAAATTGTACTTTTTAAGTTTTAAAACAGTTTTATCGCAGTGGTGATATATCACCTTCTGGTTAACAAAACCCAGCTTAACCTCACATCTGTCATTTTTTGACTGCTCGTTCTCGTAATTTGTCAGGTGGGCGTCATTTTTGTTTTTATTTAAGTCTAATTTGATGGAATCCATTCAACTCAACTTATATGTCCAAGTTGACTTTCATACACGTTCTACACAATCCAAGTAGAGTCAAAACTGACTCGTTCCAAGTATGCATGAAGCATGTAAACCCGGCTTTATATACACTAATCAAATTGTAATTTTAGTTTTAATTTCATCTAACTTAAGGGGCCCATGCTCGGTGTGATTTGTTGAACAAAAAATTTAAATAATATATGTAAATGTTGAACAACTGGGTTTTCCAACCAATCGCAGCATGTATGGGACCCATTATTTATGAGTAAAGATGTATGAATCATTGCTACAAATGTCAGTGAGTGTCATTCTAAAATATTTCCATTTGAAATTTCTTTAAAAAGGTAATATATTTATATAAAAAAAATCAAATACCATTGACTGATTTTCTGGAACCAGGGATCATAGGACCCTGAAATATTATGGTTAGGTTTTTCTTAGCCACTTGGTATCGTTAAAAAATCAATCTGCGATATTTGTTGGGCCTGCTTTTCTCCCTGGGTCTGACAGCACTTGTTTTTATAAATTAATGTGTGTGCATTTATTTATTCAATCGTTATATTGTCGCGTTGGGTTTATTTTGTTCAAAGAGTAGCTCGATATGTTTGTTTCGGGCATAATAAATCCAATAATATTGCATCAAGATGATGACAATTTTGATGCTTTATGTGTCATGACGATGAACCTCTTGGACTAATTTTACTAGAACTTTACAATTGGAATCTAGCTTTATTAAACTTATTTAGAGATCCCCCCTCAGACTGCAAAAGCTTTGAGATAACAATTGATAACAAACAATATTTATTAAGATATATTCACCATTTCAACACATGGTTTGGAGGCTGCACAGGGGAAGGGGGTATTAGAGTAGAAGAAACTCTGAGAGGGTAGAAGAAACTCTGCTTGAAAAAGTTAAAAATTAAAAGACGGCTTCTCCATTAATTTGTAAAAGTCTCTTATCAAGTATTTTTACAAATTTGATCAAGTTAGCCTCAATGCAACTATTTTTTGATCAGATTATTCAAAAAGAAAATTGCGAGAGCTTAGAGTGGCTCAAATTGGATTTAGGTCGTAAAACATTCAAAGAAAAAACTAGCTTTCAACATTCCAATCCGTAGAGAATTCAGCTAGTTGGTTCTTATACAAATCTTTATGCTAGATCTTATCTAATTTAGTTTTCGAACAGTCCTTTAATATTATTCTTTTTTTGCGTTTGGCCTGTAGAGAATGTTTTATTAATCTGGGGGCTATTTGGTGGTTGGTTTAATATTTTAAAGGTAAGGTGGGAAATAAAAATCGGAGGTGAATAGATAAAATATTTTATTGCAAAAGCTTTCGGTCTAGAATCTTGAGCATGATTAATGATCAAACGTTACAATTTGGAAGCTAATACAGATTTGAAATATAGATAGATTCGGATTTATTGATAAAAACATAAATGCTATAGCTTCATCAGTAAGAGTGATAAGTAGAAAAAATCTATGTTAAATTAAATCTAGTCAAAAATAGTAGTATAATTACTACCTTGGATTATTTGAATTTGGTGGCAAAATATACACAGTTGGTCATAGTTTTCAAGTAAAACCATTGTATCTAAATTGAATTTTGATGTCTGGATCTCTTATGGTCCTCTAGATTACTAGATATCTTATGAATTAATGAAAACCAACATCATTGATGAAATGAATATCATACCAAACTTTTAAATCAATAATAACTGGTTAATATCTATCGATAAATGACTATACTAGGAATCCCGTAACAAAAAAATTTAGAGCCTTAAAAATCTCCTAATTGGGAAAATTTGCTACATATATTTGATACATATAATATGAGGAATTTTATCAAATAAGAATAGAACTTAAAAAATGGCTTCAATAATAAATCACCTTAATATATTTTTCTGTGCCAAATTGTGTGCATTATCATCACACTTTTTCCTTTATTGCCTCGCCAAATTTTGATTCAAACGAGTTTTAGGTTAAAACCCCCTTGATATAGATAAATTCTTTTACCTCGTAAATTTCCGATCTCCGCCTGGTCGGTTTACGACTTTTTTTTACTAGCATATAAAGAAAAATGGGTATCCTAAAACGTTTTGTGACATCCAATGTAATACATTAAGAAAGATCGTTTATTTTGTTCGTAGTTTACATACGAGTTATTTTCACCAACCCAATTTTGCAATAAGTTAAAAAAAAGAAGAAATTAAAACTAAGTTAAAATTATATGTACTATTTGGGCAGAAAGAGGAAATAATATAACTACTACTCCTACTAGCCATCAGCTGTTCTGATGACAATGAGGAGATTATTCTTATGCATCATAATAATTCGGATGAAAGTGAAGCATTATAATTAATGACAAATAACAAAGGACGAATTTTGCTTGCATTTTTTAAAAATTTCTTTGTCAAAGTTAGGCCACAGTGCCACAGAATAGATATATACATAGTAATTAATTGCAACTACTAACTAAGCACATAGCCTCCTCTTAAATGAACCCCCCAAACGTTTCAATGTCACATTACTCAGTGGCGGCTCGTGCTTAGGTTCACTGGTTCAGTGAACCCCCAAGCAGATATTTAATAACACAATATTTTGATGTAAATATTTAGTTATTGGTTACATAAATCTAATAAAATAGAGTGAAAATGCAGCAGGGAGTTGCAATGCGCGGCTCAAGAAGCATCGATAACAGCGGCCAGTTTTAAATGAATGATTCAGTTGAACTGACTCAATGTATGAACCCCTTTAGCCTAGCGTGGCGGTAAAGGACAGGGGAGGGGAGAATGCCGGTATAACATCGCTTGGAACTGCAAACTCGGTGCAGTTCAACTTCCGACGCCACCCGAAGGAATCCGAACTTAGACGAGTGTGGCAAAACCTTGGGCCCTTGGACACTGTTTCACGTCACTTCTACCTACAAGCAACACAGTACAGGAGTTAGCTAAGCAGTGATACCGCTGTTATATTCTGAAGCGTGTTTGGTTTCAAATCATCCTAAAAATAAAAATATGTATGTTCATACTTACTGTACATAATTTTTGTAAATATTTATTTTTTGTTCAAATGCAATTAAAAGTCTAACTTTCACAGAAAAGCAGTTGTTTCAATTCATATACATATTCCTAACATATATTACAAAAAAAGAAAAACTATACTTTTTTTACCTATCTCAAGTGGGAAAAATTTTATGAGGGAAACGGTTAATTATAAATTTCATATTCTAACGATTTATAATTAAATTTATAACCTGATTTTATCCAGCCAAATTAGCCAAATTGTTGTTCAATAAAAGGGCCTAAAAGTGGAAATTTGAAAGTTTAATATGGAAAATTTTTCCGGGGGAGGGCCCTCGGACCCCCCGGTAGGTTTGAACCCCCATGTTAATGTTTCACTAGCCGCCACTGCACATTACTTTAGAACTAACTATCCGATTTTAATTAAATTAAATTAACAGACAAAAAATAATGTAGTGATGTACATAGTGTAAAGATGAACTTTATTGCTTCCGAGCTTATATAAGCTTACGCAAACTATATAGTTGGTTGCATTTACTTCACAACACTGTTGTCTTGAAAATGTTTATTTTTAAATTAGTTAAAAAAATATCGTTTTTATACAAACATAGAGTAGAACATTTAAGCCTTTATTAGAACATGCTAAACAACATCAACTCATTTTGCATTAAAGATTATTACATTTAGTTCACTCTATGAGTAAACTTTTTGTAAGCAATTTATAAATTACATTATGACGGTCTGTTTCTTTTCTACTAATTACTATTCTCTGACTTAATGCATGCACCATTGACAATGATGTTGCCGCACAACTATTTCTATGCAAACTGCATCAATGCAGGGTGTACGTTTCTTAAATGGTTTTTTTTGTGTAAAAATTATTACTTGGGTAACAGCTTAGTTTACATAACATCACATTTCCTCGTTTTGCAGTTTACGTATTCACACTTTGAATAAATAGAACATAAGGAAATTGCTATAATTTATTTTCATGTCTCTTTATTTTTTTTTATTTTCTCACATTCACTTGTAAGCAAGAATGTTTTTCTTTGATTTAAATGCTCTCAAATAACGACTGACAGTTTACAATCATTTTAGGGTTGATTTCAACGTTACTAAAATCTTGCGTTGCCGGTCAAGAGCAGATTCCAGAACTCTTAAAGAATAAAATAAGGATAATAAGATAAAACATGGAACACAGAGACATGAAACATTGAGTATAAATTTAGCAAAATTTAACGTAAGCAGTCTGTTACTATTAGTAAGAGCTTTTCTGGAATCTGCTTTTGACAGGCCACGCAAGATTTTATTAACGTTGAAGTAACCCTTAATTATTGTAAAAAGTCAGCCATTGTTTTAGAGCATTTAAAGCAAAAAAAAAAAAAAAACATTCTTGCTTGTTAGTGAATGTGGGAAAATAAAAAAATGAAGAGACATGACATTTTAGTAATGTCCTTATGTTATATTTATTCAAAGTAATATGATTACGTTAAGTGCAAGTAAAATATTTATTCTACTGCAGAAAGAGGAAATGTGATATATGTAAACTAACACTGTTTACAAGTAATTATTCCACATAAAAAGTATTCAAGCAACGAATTTAACTTTTGTATTAAAATTAACACTCTGCACTGAAGCAGTTTACATAGAAATAGTTAAATGGCAACATCATTATTAATGGTTCATGCATTAAGTCAGAGGATAGTAATTAGTAGAAAAGAAACAGACCAAAGTATAATGCAGTTATAGTTACCTTATTGTGCAAAATGCTTAAAAAGGCTTACTCTAAGAGTGAACTGAATGCATACTCTTAAATGAATAGATGTTGTTTTGCATGTACTAAAGAAGGCTTAAATGTTTTATACCTAATGATTTTTAGCTAAAGAAACATTTCTTTACAACAGGGGAAGAATGTATAAAAGATTAAATAAGTCCAGTCATGCACCATGACTTAATGAGAGAATTTTTAAAGAAATATGCGTATTATTGGCTTATGATAATATAGGAAAATTTTGGATAGAATTTTGATGGGTGAAAAAAAAAAAAAAAAAAAAAATGATACACACGGGTACGGGGTACAAAAGTCAAAATAGTATTTACCCTTCAAGATGCACACTGTTGTAAAGAGTTGTTATGTACTCAGTAATTGTTGTTATGTACAGTTTTATCATATTTTCGTTTAAAAGGAGGGTAAATTGAAAAAAAAACATATTTTTATGCTATTTTTAAGCCTATATGGTCAAAATTTGACCCCAAAATGAACTACCAAAAATTCTGGCCAGTGAACTCATCCTTTTAAACAGCTTATGATTGTAACTATACAGATATTTAATTTACCCTTTCACTTTTGTTTTACTATTTAATAATAATATTTTAAAATCCTAGAGAGAATATAATCTATTTTAGCAATCTACTGTTGAAGAGTTTGCCATCCTTTTATAAAATTGGCTTTTATAATAAAGTAATTTATCTCTTGAGTCTAGAGGTTGAACTAATAGAATATATAAGATTAAAAAATGGATGAACAGAGTGAATAATACGCTAGAATTATTCTGTGAAAAAGAGTCAAAAAGATTTTATGTTTACACCTCGATTGTAACATTCCAAAGTTACATTTACTGCCCTATTATGACGCGAGCTCAAGAAGCTTAATTGTCCTTTAAGAGCACTTGAAGCCGACACTTCTATAGCTTGACCTATATTTTTACACACATTATAGAATTTAAAGTAAAAGTTTTCATGACCTCATCTGTCCAACACCCAACAAAACAAATAAATAAATAGAATTTGAAGAAACTATGAAATATATATTTGGTAATAAAATTAATAATTATCAATGACACAAGGCCAATTAAGTCCTTATGAGACTATTTATATTGATTATGAGAATGTTTTATTGCTATTTGAGATTCGGCTTTTGCTGAACAACCTTAAATGAAAACTACATAGATTACTGTTACTATATTAAATCTTAGATTATATATTCTTCTTTCAGAAAAGATAAGTAATGTTCTAGAAGATTGAAAAAGAAAAATGTAATGTCATATTAAATATTTTATAATATATATATATACCCGGCTTTATATACACTAATCAAATTGTAATTTTAGTTTTAATTTCATCTAACTTAAGGGGCCCATGCTCGGTGTGATTTGTTGAACAAA
>KZ651636.1:293554-303721 GCA_001010745.2 Gerris buenoi
TATATATATATAAAATATTTAATATGAGAGAGATTAACTTTACCTTTTTTAATCTTCTAGAGATATTTTTTTTGTGTATATATACTCGTATGTATGTGTGTTTTCACTACAGAAACTAGTAGTTTTTCAATATAATATGAACTGCCAACAAAATAATACAATTCTTTAACTATGAACGAATATACGAATATCTAAAAGTCGTGATTCTTACTATAATTTAATTTATTTAGGAAAAAAACTGTATTGTGCTGATATAGTTAGAGTAAAAACTAATTATTTAGATACACTTATTTCTGTAACACTTATTGATACACTTAATTTCTGGTTGGCAAACATTTCTTTGACTCTCTAGAAGTCGACTCCCTAGGATATCAGGAACACTGATTCTTAAGCCGACCAAACCAATGCCAAGAATGGGCAAATACTCGCCCCAGTGTTAATATTGGATTCAATACATATTTTTGTTCAGTTGAACGTACACGTACACGACAGAACTTGTCTGTTTTGCAAATCAATTTCAATTTCATTAAGGATAGGAACAGGAACAGCTAATTTCTATTACTTTTAATTATTTTCCACGCAGTTATGGTAAAATTCTCTACTGTATATTTCTTTCTTCTATAGTATAGGGCTAAACCAGTTACTTCCTTTTTCTCTGCTGCCTTCGTCTTATAAAGTATGAGTTGTCTAAAAAATAAAATCCCGGTCAATGTGATAAGAAACGTGAAAGTGACAGTACGGGGCAAGAATAGTAACTAAAGGATCCGTTTGGTCAGAAAGATCCGTTGCTAATTGAACTTAATTGGTCGCAGTTGACGAAGATAGGGTCAGTGGACCTGGTTGTTAACACACACACAAGCCAACCGCGAAGTTGGTCAAGTACGGATCTTATGTACCTCGGAGGCTATATACATATAATGTTATAGCTGCAGGATAAACTTTATTCTTATTAAAAAATTTATATTTATATTTTAGAGGCAACAATTAATTACATATCTAGAAGGATTGGGTTGACCATCAGGAATGGTTTAAGTGAGGAATCGAGAAAGGAAAACTAGACAATTGGGGTAATTGTTTTTGGATTAAAGTGGAATTTGTGGTATCGGGAGATAAATAGGTCTCAGTAGAAGGAAACCATTAGATATTGATCTTATGGTTCCCCTACTTACTAATTATTCTCCTAACCACGTTGAAGGGATCTAAGGAATAATAGACTACTAAAATGGAGCATTAAAGATTTGTTTAACATCTTTGATTGGATTGTTTTATGAGGGTGATAACTATGAATATTTATTCATGGCCATGGCATGTTAATTCAAAAACCAAATAAGTTGGCTGGGACACATTTGAGAGAATGCTAGATCCAGCAATACCTAAGATAGATGCTGAAAAGCAGACTTGGTGTAGAAGAGAGGTCGTCCTAGGACGAAGATGGCTGAGAAAAGACATGGTCATAAGGGTATCCTTCCTGCTAAACCTGGTGGTCAGCAGGAATATCTTTGAGCAGGATAAAGCCCACTCTCAGCTGACTGATAAAGGAAATAACTTTTAAGCTGAAACAAGCCCAAACCTAAGGCTTATATTACTTATTATAATAATATATGATATAAATGTAAAATCTCTCTTTATATATAATTATATATTCTTTTATCTACGATTGATACGTAATATAAACATTGTATCTCAGTTTAGATAGAACTTTACGCACCTGTATGAATTGCGCATGCGTGTCTCATAGTTTTTAAGAATTCCTCTTCTATACGCCTCTAGCGCCGAAAAGAAGAAGAATTCTTCAACTTTACACACGATTAGCGAGTTTGTTTACATTTAACATAACTAATTTGATGTTTATTTAATAAAAGTAACTGTTTGTATCGAGTTTTTTTGTGAAAATCAATGAGTGATTTAAGTGATTATGAAGAATATGAGGAGAATAATACGCCTTCCGAAATAATTAATTCGGCACAAAATACAACTAACGAATTGATGTCATCTTTATCAAAAGAGAAATACGAGCTTACATACAGGAAGTTTATTATTTTTTTCTGCATTTATTATTAAAATCTAACAATCGTAGATAAAGTACGGTACGCAACTCGTGCGAAAACGGCTTTTTGCATTGCTCGTGTAGTTTTACTACCCTCGCTATCGTTCGGGTGCAAACTCCACACTCGCATGCAAAATGCTACTTTTTACACTCGACGCGTAATGTACTATTTCAGAGTATAAAACTTTAATTACAGCAATTGCAAAAGTAATTTAATACATACTAACTATCCTTGTGGATTTAGTTACTTATTTTTAGGGGAGCCAGGATGGCCGAGGTGCTAAAGACTCCACGCATAGCTATCTCTGAGTCGAGGCAACTCGAGGTCGTGGGTTCGATTCCCCCGCACTTTGACGCACGCTCATATAGCTTACTAATGATCACATCATACTCGCTTCGGCGGTACAATGTACAAATGTATGATGTGTGAAGTAACTGGAACTCTCCACCACGGGCCGTAAAATGGTACTGAGTGATGGCCTAATTGCAAGGTTCGAACAAGTGGTTCGTCCTACCCGTTCTAGTAGGAAGTACTAGACTACTACTACTACTAGTTACTTATTTATGTACGTACTAACTGATTAATGTAAATTATTTCCATTTATACTGCTAATAAGTAGCTGGTTTCAGGTAGGCATTCTTTGAACTTAATGTTGTCAGCTAAAATCATGCTGACATCTCCCTCCCCGCCACTTCAATTCCCTTCAAACACTTGCGATTATCATAGGAAATCCTCTTCCACTCGTAAACCCACTTAAGTACCTACCAAACCTAGTGCGATACAGTCCCCATCTCCATCCTTTCCATTCTAAATCTAGTACGATACAATCTACTTCTACCTCTTGCATTGTTTGCCCAGGTGTAAGTTTATAAACTTTTATAACTAAAGTTTTTCTGTTATATATATTATTGAATGCCATTTTACTCATCTGTTTCACATGTATTAATTAATTAATTTATTTATTTTAAATTTATAAATAGGTAATTAAATTTTTTTAATATATTTATTTTGAGTTACATTTAAACAAATGGTAATTAAGGTACATAAACAGTTATTTGAAAAGACGATTAACAAATACCTATTGATGTTTCAGTAAGAAACGGGTAATGAATGAATGATTACCAGCCAAGTTTGAATGGACCAAGTGAGGTCTTTGATTCATACTCGTATGAATCAAAGACCATACAAATCAAAAGCTGCCAATACCACGTACGTTCAAAATCCTTAACTATCCATTTTCAGCAGATATGAATGAATCAAGAATCATGAATAATGTGCTAAATAAAGCAAATTCTGTCAATACCATTAGACAAAAAAACATTAAATATTAATCGCTTACAAGAAATATTACTTAAAAATAAATAAAATAGATGGCAAAAGCGGCTACTGAAAAATATAGCGGCATTTAAAAAACTATTTAGCCAATTTAAAGAAAAGCTAGTATATCTGATATCCATTAAAAATTATATCGCTACTTATTTTATTTTAACATTTATAGCAATTTAAGATCATTTTTCTTACCAATGTTGTTGTTATCGTGGTTGTAATTGTTGCCATCATTTTTGCTGATCGATTTATTTAAACAATTTATCAAAGAAGAAAAATTATTTTATATTGAATTAATATTGCTACACTATTCAAGCGTTTAAAGTTTCCACGATATTAATAATTTTTATTAAAAAAGTGTTTGCTTAATTAGGAAGATAATTTATTACTATTAATTAATAGAATAATTTTGTAAAAATAAATAATTATTTTTATTTCTGTATTATGTTATAGTAATTGGTCAACATTTATTGAGCGTAAAATATTAACCGTTTATTTTTGGTACTTGAAGTTTATTTATTATTAATTTTATTATATACAACTTTAATTTAAAGTGTAAACTACTTTAGTTATAGGATAAATTAAAAAATAAAAATAAATTATGGTTATTGGCAAAATTTTACTATTTTAATCTGCATGAAATTATTAAATATTTTTAAATTTATTAAAACATAATCTTTTAACTATTTATTTATTGCTTTTGTAGTTGTTATAAAAATCAATTGTTTAATTGCGTAAATAATTAGCGAACTGACCTATTTTGTATAGTTATTGATAATTTAATTAATAATGTAATTTTGTTTATCTTTAAATATTACAAAGCCATTTTTAACTTCTTTAGTCAGCAATCTAATTTGAAATTATTGAAAATAATGTTTTGAATTCTTTGTATTGCTAAAAATCAATAAATAGCAAATTATGGGCTTTATTTATTTTTAATAGATAACTAAATTTATTTAGTTATGTATGAATAAATATTATTATTATTTGGTTATGGAATGAATTGTTTTTTTTTAAAAAATAATTTATATTAGTTATAGTATTTATGTTATATAAATTGAGTATTAATTGAAATTAGGTACAAGCCGGACGAAATAAAGCCTAAATTAGTTAATATTTTTTAGTTTTTTTTTTTTTTACTTTTAGTTTTGTTTATGGTAGCAATGATTCATTTAAAAAATATTTTCGTTACAAAAATTGTTAATATATTATTTTTGGTTCTTATCGCGAAGTCGATGTTTCAAAATGATGGTTTTTCAAGTTACCGATCCTTCTGTCCCAGTTTCATAGGACAAGCCGCGTTGGCCGCCTGCATAGCACTGCCGCATACCTACACTAAACTTATAGGGGTAGGCCAGAGTTTGGGGGCGGGTCGCAGCAGCGTACCCTCCTGCTAGAGATACAAACTTCCCCTAAACCCTGCGAGGGAAGCGCTAACTTGATAAAATATTAGTACTCTTCAGTTTGATTGCTTATCACATCTTAAGTAGCTTTGGATACTTATATATGTGTATCTCTTTTTTGCACACACACAAAACATAAATATATAGGTATTTGAAAATGTTTATCTTTTTGTATATTTAATGTACATATTATTTTATTTCCTCACTTAACAAAAGAACTCTAAATTTTTATTTCATTTCCAAACTTTTTATTTTATTTAAAATAAAATAAATAACAAATAAAGATATATAGCTTATCCGCTTTTTATTTATTTTTTTTTTTTCTACATATTGTATTAAAACATGTATTCTTACTTTTTATTATATTTTATATACCAATGCTTGTATTTTGGATAAGAATCTATTTTTTATGTGTCACGTATTCTATTTTTTAAGCAATATTAAAGTTTTTTTTCTGAATAGCTTTTATATTTGGTTTTGATAAAGTTTAAGAATGCAAATGTAGAATGTATCTTACATAAAGTAAGGTGATATACATTTTTATTTTTAAGGGTATCAAACAAGCTCGAGAACGGTCAATTATCTCAGTAGAGAAATATTAAAATAAATTTGTAACATAAAACANTAAATTTTTTTAATATTTTTATTTTGAGTTACATTTAAACAAATGGTAATTAAGGTACATAAACAGTTATTTGAAAAGACGATTAACAAATACCTATTGATTTTTCAGTAAGAAACGGGTAATGAATGAATGATTACCAGCCAAGTTTGAATGGACCAAGTGAGGTCTTTGATTCATACTCGTATGAATCAAAGACCATACAAATCAAAAGCTGCCAATACCACGTACGTTCAAAATCCTTAACTATCCATTTTCAGCAGATATGAATGAATCAAGAATCATGAATAATGTGCTAAATAAAGCAAATTCTGTCAATACCATTAGACAAAAAAACATTAAATATTAATCGCTTACAAGAAATATTACTTAAAAATAAATAAAATAGATGGCAAAAGCGGCTACTGAAAAATATAGCGGCATTTAAAAAACTATTTAGCCAATTTAAAGAAAAGCTAGTATATCTGATATCCATTAAAAATTATATCTCTACTTATTTTATTTTAACATTTATAGCAATTTAAGATCATTTTTCTTACCAATGTTGTTGTTATCGTGGTTGTAATTGTTGCCATCATTTTTGCTGATCGATTTAT
This sequence comes from Gerris buenoi, assembly GCA_001010745.2. Lineage (NCBI taxonomy): Eukaryota > Metazoa > Arthropoda > Insecta > Hemiptera > Gerridae > Gerris > Gerris buenoi. The sequence continues at coordinate 299,550 of KZ651636.1, forward strand.
TTAAACAATTTATCAAAGAAGAAAAATTATTTTATATTGAATTAATATTGCTACACTATTCAAGCGTTTAAAGTTTCCACGATATTAATAATTTTTATTAAAAAAGTATTTGCTTAATTAGGAAGATAATTTATTACTATTAATTAATAGAATAATTTTGTAAAAATAAATAATTATTTTTATTTCTGTATTATGTTATAGTAATTGGTCAACATTTATTGAGCGTAAAATATTAACCGTTTATTTTTGGTACTTGAAGTTTATTTATTATTAATTTTATTATATACAACTTTAATTTAAAGTGTAAACTACTTTAGTTATAGGATAAATTAAAAAATAAAAATAAATTATGGTTATTGGCAAAATTTTACTATTTTAATCTGCATGAAATTATTAAATATTTTTAAATTTATTAAAACATAATCTTTTAACTATTTATTTATTGCTTTTGTAGTTGTTATAAAAATCAATTGTTTAATTGCGTAAATAATTAGCGAACTGACCTATTTTGTATAGTTATTGATAATTTAATTAATAATGTAATTTTGTTTATCTTTAAATATTACAAAGCCATTTTTAACTTCTTTAGTCAGCAATCTAATTTGAAATTATTGAAAATAATGTTTTGAATTCTTTGTATTGCTAAAAATCAATAAATAGCAAATTATGGGCTTTATTTATTTTTAATAGATAACTAAATTTATTTAGTTATGTATGAATAAATATTATTATTATTTGGTTATGGAATGAATTGTTTTTTTTTAAATAATTTATATTAGTTATAGTATTTATGTTATATAAATTGAGTATNTTTTTTTTTTTTTTTTTTTTTTTTTTTTTTTTTTTTTTTTTTTTTTTTTTTTTTTTACAATATTTTTTGGTGAAAACCTCAAAAAACACAATTTTTCCGAACTTTAGGCGCATTTTCCAAGAAAACTGTACTTATTGGAGAAGTGTTGACTTCAGATTCGTATTCAGCACACCAAAATACTTTAGAAAAGGGCATTTTCAGTTTGAGGCTTTTTTTGCAGAACAGTGTAATAGTAATAAACGACGCCGGGGTTCCATGGGTATAGGGAGTTGCTGTGTAGGGATGTAGTAAGGGAATCTGGTGACGTCACACATGAAAGGGGCGGGGCTCGATTCCCGAACCTAGGCATCCTCTATACACCGTCCTTGATCGCCTATACCTCTCACTTTTCAATACCCCTTTGAGACCCAAACATCATTTCCTCATTTACTACTCCACAGTAATTGAACAAATGGGACCATTCTGACATTTCTGGTGCATGAGATTCAAAGAAAGGCACAGATAATTAAAAAGGTCAACATGCAAAGGTGTTAAAATGTTGCTTTATAACACGTCAATGGATTGTCACAAAAACATACCTCTAAGGTTAGCTGTCAAATGCCACTTAGAATTATGTTATAACCTTATATGTAGAACCAACACTATTTCCACTAATGCATTTAAATATAGTTCTTCCTGTCCTTCCTGTGGTTTTGTGGTAAATAATTTATTGCCTTCGATAAAAGGCGAGACCATAATAATAACCATAAATTATTATTTTTAGTCATTATGTACCTAGGTAATAATAGTAAATAATAAGATATATTGTAGATAATAAATATGCATATTTCACTTCAAAAATGAATAAATGCACACAGTAAATAAAATAGCAAATTTATGGCTATGAAAATAGTGTTGAAACTTCACTTTATCATTTTCCTTATATTTTTATTATTACAACATCAGCATTTTCCTCACTCCTGAGAAAAGATGCTGGAAAATATTCAGGTTACTAAAATTCTAATCTCTACACCAAATTTGACATTTGAGCTTATTCTCTCCCTACCCTACTATAGGGTAGATTTAACTATAGAGTTACTGAAACAACTTTTGTAGGAGTAAATACAAGTAAAGTATAGTGCACTAAGAATCCATATTGGGATATAATTAACCTTATATTAGAGTAGAATCAACTGCAATGGAGTTAAATCAATTCCATACTTAAGTCACAGAGACTCTTGCAGGATCTTAATTAAGGATCTTAATTCCATTTAAAATTATTTCAACTATATACAGGGTGACTGCGATATATGTTCAAAAATGAAGTAGGTTGTTCTACGCCTCGGGGGCTTCAAACTCTATTTAAACCGTGGGTCAAATATTAACTGTTCTCCCAAAAGATCAAATTGTATGATTTTTTTTTTTAAGAGCGCATAAATTTGCTCATAAAAACACTTATTCGTTCAAAAATATAATAGTACATTACGCGTCGAGTGTGGAAAGTAGCATTTTGCATGCGAGTGTGGAGTTTACACCCGAGCGATAGCGAGGATAGTAAAAACCACACGAGCAATGCAAAATGCCGTTTTCGCACGAGTTGCGTACCNGGACATAACACGGTTTGTGGGCTTAACAAACTCATAGTTCGCCAAAACAACATAACTGATTTATGACAAATATTTTATCTTCAACAATAGCATAGATCGGAGAGTACATGCGAGTATTGTGATTTGTGATTCAATTAAGCTATTGATCCAACATGGGTCCATTAGGTCATTGATTGTTATATATGATTAACAATCATTGGGCCATTGATCCAAGTTATAGCTGATAACATTTCATCCGAGTCTAGTCTAATGAGTCTTATTATGTAACTCATTTATTCTTTATTCTGGCACTGATGATGGCCTTATGAAGGCTGAAAGCTGCTTTAGCGATTAAAAAGTTAATTTTAGTGGAGAGACTACTTTATTTTTCCCTTAAGGTGACCTCCATAGACGCTCCCACATCTAACATGTTTAATATGTGGTTGAGTATGTAGCTGCATTTATTGCTGAAGGGTACCTTCCGGTAGTAGAGGAAGTGTATGGCGCAGCATTGCAGCCACCCAACTACTCTTGAGATTAAAAAAGAAAAAAAAAATCGAGGCACTCAGTAATCCGTTCCAATATTTATCCTCTCATCAAAAGAAAATAAAGTATTTCAAATCCTCCTCTAAGAAAACAAATTAAATTATTAAGGCCCAATTCACACACAATTATATTAAAATAAATTATATTATTATTAAGGCCCAATTCACACACAAGTGGCGTGGGTCTGGCGTGGCGCTGGTTTGTGCCACCTCTACATTTTAACTTATCGCTTAATGTACACTGGTATGGCGTGGAAGAGGCGTGCAAGTGGCGACTCCGGCACGCCACTCCGACTCCACTCGTGACTCATCGAAGTGGCGCTACTTGCAAACCATTAATTTCTTTCTCTTTTCATCCTTTGTTTTTTATTTTCTATGTGTGTGTCTTTTTTCCTGTTTTTAAGATTTAAGCATTTTCACGAAGCTACTATAAAATGTCACGAGTTTGAAGCAGATGCCGCAAATTCTTCTCTAAGGAAACTTAGATGATGATTTGAAATACTTTATTCTCTTTTGATAAGAGGATTAATGTTGGAACGGATCCCAGAGTGTCCACTAGTAATTTATAAAATAGACTGCCAATTGGTGTGGCGCATAGCTTCCTCGCATCCTATCCACATACTTTATTGAATTTATGCTTTTAAAACCCATTATTATCTAATTGGTTTGATTATTGTTATTTATTTTTTTTTGCTTCCGAGCTTACCGAAGGTAACGGAAGCTGTGATCGTTCTGAAGAACGAAAATATTTTATACCCCCGATTTCAAAAATTTCAAGACAGAAATCCGTTTCAGACATCAGGGAACATTTTTGGTCCCGTGTCTGTCTGTCGGTCTGTCGCTCAATTTTACGAACCACCATATCTTAAAAACTACTTGTCTGATTTTAATGAAATTTAGTAAGTAGGTCATAATTAGCCCATTGTTGGTCCCATATAAATTTCAACTTTCTGCGGTTATTTGTTCATCTTCTACATGCACACAAACATACATATTTAAGCCTGATACATATTGATTACTTGATACATATTTAATATATTTACAGCTATATCTTTAAGAGTAATCATCTGATTTTGATGAAATTTTCATGGTAAGTCGAAAGTAGCCTGCAAATAGCACCTGCCAAATTTCAATCTTCTGCGCACTTCAAATCGTACTAAATTAATATGTGTTATCCTACAAAGCCGCATGGCTCACTGACTCACTGACTGACATTAATGTTTACCCACTTCCAGAAGAGCTAGAGACTTG
>KZ651636.1:304417-316196 GCA_001010745.2 Gerris buenoi
TTTAACCTTAATATGCATTTATTGTTTTTGAAGATTACGGCAAAATAGTTTTTTGTAGTTAGTTTACATGTGGTGGGCGATAAAATAGTGTACGCACCACAAGCAGTAAGCGCTATGCCAGGCCTCGGGTGTTAAACGCACTCGTGCTTTCAAACTTCACTCTTGGCCTGTAATAACGCTAATACTGCTCTAGATACGTAAATAGCTATTACGAGCCTCTAAACAGCAAGATAGCCCTACTTGGGCGCTCGGAAGTACAGCCTTTTTAACAGGAGGTATTAGTATAAAACTGGAACAAAATTAAATATTTAACTACAATAAACAATAAATAAATAGTTCTAGAAAAATATAATAAATATATAAAATTATTAAAAAATATAACAAGTAAGAATGAGAAATTGCAGATCACACAATAAAGGGACAAGTTGAACGTATTCTGGATAATTACAAAAAATCATGTCTTAAATATTTAAATGGTGATTTTCTTTTAATCAAATTGAAATACGAATAAATTTGATGATGCATTTTTTCAGCGCTATTTGTGTTTATTTAAAATAAAATTTTATAACAAATACGGATAACATTTTTTCGTATAGTACATAGTGATCTTATTTAATAATAATATGACGAGTAAAGTGGCCGGATAACCCCCGTCCTATAATAACTTTGGCAGTTGATCGGGACTAAAACCCTAAAGAAAAAAAATATGATGTTGGATTTAAAATGCTTTGTGGAAAAATGTCTTTGGCTGTATAAATTAAATCAATTTGACGAGATGTGCTTTAACCACATACAAAGGGTTTGTAGGCAATTTGATATTGATATTTGAATTATCTGATTTTGATGCAACACAATTTAATGCATTTTTATCGACCAAATGCAATGAAACAAGCTTAATCCGTTCTTAAGATATATTTTCTAAAGATGTACTAAAAAAAAATTAAATTAAAAAAAAAAAAAAAGTTTGAAGAGGTATCAAATAATTACAGCACTAAAATAATTTACTACATTAAAAAATGTGAAGCAAATCAACATAAAAATGTGCCCTAAACTGATAAGTAATGACAATGATGTGCTGGGAATGTGTACATAGAAAGATTTATGCTAAAATATATTAACCTGGATGGATTATTACTGAAATGATTAAACTACAAACAGTGTTATTGGCCCAGTAGACTGTCCCTTAAACCATTTTCGGTTTGGCTTATGAGTAGTGTAGTTTATTATTGATAAAGTTCAATAACATAGCTAGTTTTTATTGTATTATCACTCTGATAATTACGAAGGCTACATTTAATTTGATAAATTTTAGGAAGTACGAGGCGAGTAAAAGGCCAGCCTTACATCGATTAATGTTGGTTTGAGGTGGTTGATATCTTAAATCAATCTTTAGGTTATTAAAAAATATAACAAGTAAGAATGAGAAATTGCAGATCACTCAATAAAGGGACAAGTCGAACGTATTCTGGATAATTACAAAAAATCATGTCTCAAATATTTAAATGGCGATTTTCCTTTAATCAAATTGAAATACGAATAAATTTGATGATGCATTTTTTCAGCGCTATTTGTGTTTATTTAAAATAAAATTTTATAACAAATACGGATAACATTTTTTCGTATAGTACATAGTGATCTTATTTAATAATAATATGATGAGTAAAGTGGCCGGATAACCCCCGTCCTATAATAACTTTGGCAGTTGATCGGGACTAAAACCCTAAAGAAAAAAAAATATGATGTTAGATTTAAAATGCTTTGTGGAAAAATGTCTTTGGCTGCATAAATAAAATCAATTTGACGAGATGTGCTTTAACCACATACAAAGGGTTTGTAGGCAATTTGATATTGATATTTGAGTTATCTGATTTTGATGCAACACAATTTAATGCATTTTTATCGACCAAATGCAATGAAACAAGCTTAATCCGTTCTTAAGATATATTTTCTAAAGATGTACTAAAAAAAAATTAAATTAAAAAAAAAAAAAAAGTTTGAAGAGGTATCAAATAATTACAGCACTAAAATAATTTACTACATTAAAAAATGTGAAGCAAATCAACATAAAAATGTGCCCTAAACTGATAAGTAATGACAATGATGTGCTGGGAATGTGTACATAGAAAGATTTATGCTAAAATATATTAACCTGGATGGATTATTACTGAAATGATTAAACTACAAACAGTGTTATTGGCCCAGTAGACTGTCCCTTAAACCATTTTCGGTTTGGCTTATGAGTAGTGTAGTTTATTATTGATAAAGTTCAATAACATAGCTAGTTTTTATTGTATTATCACTCTGATAATTACGAAAGCTACATTTAATTTGATAAATTTTAGGAAGTACGAGGCGAGTAAAAGGCCAGCCTTACATCGATTAATGTTGGTTTGAGGTGGTTGATATCTTAAATCAATCTTTAGGTTGATGTGAGATAATACTTTATCAAGATGAATTCCAGAACTTGTTTTAAAAGTTCATATTCGTTAATCATGCTCAATTAAAAATAAAACGATGTACTATAATCTTCTAATTAATGACTTGCACGTGTCTTACCATAATAATGAATCTCTGATACTGCTCTTTAAAGAATATCGACTAATGAAGATACAAGACACTGAATCACTCTCTACTTTCACAGTACTTAGATTTCATGAATAAGGAAATAGTTTGGTGTTGGGAAGGAGACTGAACCAAGATGAGAGTCTTAGGGTCCGGTGATTGTTGTTAAAGCGTTATGATAGAGTGCTGGGGGAAGTGGAGACGGTGATTCGGCTGCATGCCGGAATAATTCCTTGGATTGGAGGCAACCTCCCCCCTTCCCCCTCCTGCCTCCGAGTAAATAGACTCGAATAATGGATGTCTTGGGAGCAACCCCTTGCCTCATCTTTCCATCTCGTTTCCTCAAATCATCTCTAGCCTCTTCTTCTCCTCATCACAAGCCCTCGGGAGTATATCCTGTCTCAAGCAAATTCACACCATGTTCGGCTTGATTAATAGTACTACAACGATATGAAATGTCCTCCAGCTACGTTTTTTTTTTTTTATCTTTCCGTCGCATCATTCATTTTAACTATCTGGTAAGGAAAGAACTCGAAGCAATTTTTTTGTAAAGATGAAAAAAATAGTTTACTCGATTACTCCTTCTGTTTGATTAAACTCAGATTAATGTACAACTACTTATTTCTTTTCTTATAATATTCGGGTATCTGAACAATTATTTTTGCTTTCCTTTTTTGATTTTTTACTTTTTTGATTTTGACTCATAACAAGTAAGTGATCCACTTATTATTAGTTAAGTACATTTATGTATTCTCATTTAATTCCCTTGAAGATTTTTATTAAAGGTTACAAAAAAGTATAAATTAATATAGGCTTAAGAAGTATGAGAACTCATAAGAATAGAAAGTTTCAGACTCCTTCCAAAATTGTAAAGCTATCTAAGTTTTAATATCTGTATTTTACGGCCGTATTGTTTTATGCTTTATTTAGAAACTGGCCAAACGTTAAAATAAAAAACAGAATGGAAGAGAAAAGTAAAAGAGCAGACATAGTCACAATGTAGATCACTACTTTGATAAGGTGACTTTTTTAAGGGAGTCTGGAACTTGGCCTTTGTTTACGGTTTTGTTGGGGATATAATTTTAAATTTTAAATTGCAAATTGAAAATCTTTATTTTCTCTGGTGGTTCATTGATTGGTTTTTGAGCCCGCTTTATCCTAGCAAAGGCCTCTCAGTAGTAGTAGTGGTGATCAAGCCAGTGACGTGCAGATTTTGGCTGATCAGTTCCTTCATTTGCTAGGATGTCGGCTGTGTCGTTCCCGCTGATTCCTACGTGACATGGGATCTACTAAATGACTACTTTGCCACACAAGCTGCTGAGTCATTTCAACTGTTTTGAAGTTTATTCGCTATCTGTAATTTTATGTGAGCAGGCTGGGAGTCAACGAGGAAGATGATATTGCGACTGAGTTTTAGACATTTTTAAGCTGCTTCGGAGACAGCCGTAACCTCACTTTCAAAGATAAAAGATGGTGAGCTACAGTTCCTTCTAATGTTTTGCAGTAGTATCCTGCACCAGTGTGGGCGGAACATGGATGAGCCATCAGTATAGATTCTAAGACATGAATCATTGGGTATATGCATTTGATGCAGTTCAACGTCGGGAGGGTCCATCTTTTTGTTTTAACACGAGGCAGATTTAGCCACATAGAAGGGTATAGTTGAAGTTATTGTAAGTCAACGAAATTAATGTGTTAGCAAGATCGAGATCGTAATTGCCATTATTTAGCCTTGTTGATGGGTGTTACGCCATTTCTTCTGTATGGGCCGCAGAACTCTCTATCGGTTCCTTCCCCAAAAACGTAAGTGAGGCCATATCCCATCGTGTCTGAAGGAGCTCTATTCCAGATTGGAGCTCCATTACTGTAATTATTTTAAGTGCATTGTTTGAAACTTTCAGACAGTCAGGGCTATCTTATTCGATATCAGAGAGAATTCACTGTCGTCGCATAGGCGCATATTATGCTTTGTTGGCAACCCTTAGAACATCTAGAGTAAAATTTAGCTTGATATTATAATATTATATTATATGTCGGTCAAAAAAATGATTTTAATTAAACATGTTTAGATCAGTATTAGCGGCCCTGTCCCCCTCACAGGGCCGCTAATACTGACATGGTGATTTTCTTTATTTCAAATTTTNTAGTTCTGTCCTAGAATATAAGAAGAGAGAAAAATGAGTCAAGTTTGCAACATTGCGTTAGGTGATTTACAGCATAAATGGATGATTGAGATATTACTTGTAGAAACTTTTTTTTTTTTTTGCTTTTTTAAAAAACCTAGAAAATCTCGATGATTGCCAGGTATAAAATATGTTTGTCTCGTCCATTGGTTCATTATTATTTTCCCCTTTATTTTTATCATGCTGCTAAATGCGTATTTTTCGTGACAACGTTAGAGTAAGAAATCATAAAAAAAAGAAATGACGCATAATCGTACACCTTACAGAATATAACAGTCTGAGACTGGGTAAAGGTAAAATACTTACAATCTCAGTTTAAGACGCTATCAATATTCAGATCATACCCTTCCCATTTTTTTTTATAAAATATATATTTTCCCCTCATTTTTTGCTTTATTAGTATTCTAACATAGATCCTTGATTCACTAAATTTTTCAATCTCTATGCTACAGTGAAATAAATAAAGTTACATAAAACTTACAGTTTAGTGAAAAATAAATAAGACGTGGGAAAGCAAATAACTATATTTTTCTTGGGTTCGAGAAAAAATTACAGCAATGTTCTACTCTATTTCACTAAATTATTAATTCTCTTCTTTAAAAATCCTATAAAATTGAATTTTAAAGGATCAAATTATATATATATAAATTAGCTTGATATTATAATATTATATTATATGTCGGTCAAAAAAATTATTTTAATTAAACATGTTTAGATCAGTATTAGACCCCCTGCCCCCCTCACAGGGCCGCTAATACTGACATGGTGATTTTCTTTATTTCACATTTTTCAACTATGAACATTTAACTAAATAATTTCGTTTCTATTTCGCCGATTGCTTTGGGGTTAAATTATACCTTCTAGAAAATAAAGAATTTTTGTTTGCAATAAATAGTCTTAACTACGATTCACTGAGTATTTAAGTCTTAATAATGGGATGAATGATGTATAATAATGTAGTCCTGAATCTTTTCTATGAAGGTTATTGTTTGGCCGAAATAATAACATGAACCTAGCCACTGATTCCTAGCATAATCCCTGCGCGTAGCGCTGGGTGAAGGCTAGTATTATTATAAAATGAATACATCGCAGTGACCTAAACTTCAATATGAGCTAACTAGACCCTTCTCGCAGTTTTATGACATCATATAAAATTACCCTTTAAAATTCCCTTACCCCTCCTCGTCTTTCTCGCTATTGTTAAATCATATTATTTTATCTCTACCAAAAAATAAATCCTACGCTGAACCTCATAGACATGAGTCCATAAAGATCAACAGGTGGGGAACTAAGACTTACACACCTAGTGTCCTCCTTCACTCTTGAAAATGATGTAAAAGTTACTCAAAAATAGAGGGATNTTACGTTCGTCGACGCGAGTAGGGGGCGGAGCCCCCTAGTATTTATTTATTTTTTTCTATTTTTTTATTTACTCGTTGCACAAGGATTCAGCACAATAAGTGGCCATTGGTATCGTCCCCCCAGTGCATAACCAATTTCTTAAGCCACTATATTCCCTAATTCTTTTTTTAAAGAAATTCCTCTGTTCCTTGGTTTATAGTATACACAACTTTTTAAATAAAAGGTACATTTTAATATTATAGAAGCAGAAATACTGCAAGTGCCAGAAAAAGAGAGTTTTCACCCCTGCCGTTCCAACTATTATCTTTTACAGTTCAAAGAAATCCAGTTTCTAGCGAGGGCTTGTTTTGTTTCTCATTAAAAATGAATAAGACACAGAGGTAGACTCTTACCACAGCTGAAGTGAATCTTAACGGGCAGTGTTTTTTACATAGACTTTCGTGGCTCAAGAGTTGGGTTACCTACTTCATTGTATATTTGTGTTGAAGAAGAAAAGAAAATAATTGTGGTATAAAAATAAAGCTTCTGATAAATAGAAGAGACGTCTATCATTCTTTGAGATTATATTTTTTATTCTACATAATAATATTTGTGTCTTGAGAAAATCAATTTTTTATTCACTAAGCAATGCCTGGTTCCACGAAGCTTTATTTCGTTGGTTAACAAAGTTAGCCTTTGTAGTTTTAAAATTACGTTGAGTATCAAATTTGAATCATTTTTAATTTTTTATAGTCTTTAATTTTTTTTTTTGTTTTTATTTATTTATTTATTCTTTTATTCACTAAGCAATGTCTGCATCCACGAAACTTGATTTCGTTCGTTAACAAAGTTAGCCTTTGTAGTTTTACAAACAACCTTGTGTATCAAAAAAGTCCGCAAGTTATTTTATTTGTTTTGACATATCCATATTTACTTACACTATTCATTTTGACGGGTTTCAAATTTATAATAATTTATGACAGAAAATTTAAAAACGTAGTATATAAAAAGTTCTTTTTATCTTGTAATTATTTAACATTAGAATTTAATTACATAATAATAAAATTTAGAACATACTTATTGCATAGAACTTACTTAAGATGAATTTATTGTTGTCACTGCGGCCTGTGCTGGAACGACAGGAATATAAGTAGGAAAAAAATAACCCACTCTATTAGAAAATAAAAAACAGTGGATCTGCTTCTATTTACCTAAAAAATAACCCTAATATCCATATAGTAGCAGTATAGGAACATCTATCAAGAATAATTTGGAGGTCTATAGAGATGCAGTAAAAAGATAGTCTGATAATTAGTGTGACAACAGATCTTCTCTTGTCCCATCGCGACCTCTGACTAATAGGTTACGACCTATTATTGTATAATTCATTTAATTTGTTTCCTCTTTTCATTTATATCTTTAAAAAAATTGTTCTTTTGCATGCGAATTAAGCAGTATAACCTTTACGGAGAAGGTTAAAATGGACAATCTGTAAACTATTTTCAAAAAAATAATTTCAACAACAATTNATGTGTTAAATTGAATTATTCTTGATGATGATCTTATAATTGTCTGTTTAAGTTTGAAAAAAAAAGTAGTATAATATTAGCATATTTCATATTATTGGCAATCAAAAGAATTCATATATTGAAATAAGATTAATGGAAAAGGCAGAACGATGAATACAAATTTGTGTACATTACTCTAAACTTAATGTAAATTTAATTTTTTTAAAACTAAATTTGATAGTAGTTTACCGATTTTTCCTAACAACTTTTATGATAATAATACTCTACAAGAAACGCAACTATTTACGACGCATCAATCATTACCCGATTTTAATGTTCCCATGGGTGCATCTTGTAATTTATTTTTGATCCTTTACAAAATCAACAATCACTTTACAGTTTGGCAGATAGATATAATCGTTTCTATTGGCCGATAAATAATAAATTTCCAGATTTATGTCGAGAAATGTTGTAGTAAATTCAAGAATTTAACTACGACGACCACTCATAGCTAAGTGAAGTTAGAATAGATTATAAGATTTAATATGATGAAGTTAAAAAAAAGTAGAACATTTTCCAAATAAAATAAAGCCGCACATTTATAAAAGATGCACTAAAAACGAAAAAAAAAAAAAAAACTACCAGAGTATTAACTAAAGATATAAGCGCGATGAACATAATGTTACCGAACATGCATTTTTCAACAAATGGCAGATGCTGTTGATAGCGCTTCAGGCTTTTATCTCCAGTAACATACGCATATACTGTGATTGCTCGTAGTATTCTGACTCTTGAAGTTATTTTCTCCTTTTTAGTGCAAGTTTTATAAAAACTTTTTTTTTTTTTATCTTTATTATTAAAAAAAAATGTGTAAACAAACGAGTTCAGTGAGAGTGATATACAAAACCTGTGTGAAAGAGCGCGATAGGAGAGAAGGGGGGTAGTCCGGGGAGAAAAGAGGGACCTTGAGAGTGACATACTAAACTGTGTGTAGACAGAGTGAAGGAGATTATGAGGGTAAGGGAGAACTTGAGTGTAGGTATATAAAAATGTCAGAGAGACAAGGAAAGGGAGAGTAGTGCGTCTTCCCCCACTACCTCAGCCGCTGTCTACACTATACTCACGCATCATCACCTCACCCTTCTCATTCCATAACTATGCACACACCTTGCAAAAAAAGATCGCTAAACAGTCGTTCTCAGGACTTTCTCGACAGCCCTTTTCAGTGCTTTCTATAGCTAACGTGATATTTTACAGCATGTTTGTTTTTGTCAACATTGAAAAGAAACATGACATCAATTTAATGCTTCACTTTAGAGTGATTGTGGCAGCGGCCGCTTACGTTCGTCGACGCGAGTAGGGGGCGGAGCCCCCTAGTATTTATTTATTTTTTTCTATTTTTTTATTTACTCATTGCACAAGGATTCAGCACAATAAGTGGCCATTGGTATCGTCCCCCCAGTGCATAACCAATTTCTTAAGCCACTATATTCCCTAATTCTTTTTTTAAAGAAATTCCTCTGTTCCTTGGTTTATAGTATACACAACTTTTTAAATAAAAGGTACATTTTAATATTATAGAAGCAGAAATACTGCAAGTGCCAGAAAAAGAGAGTTTTCACCCCTGCCGTTCCAACTATTATCTTTTACAGTTCAAAGAAATCCAGTTTCTAGCGAGGGCTTGTTTTGTTTCTCATTAAAAATGAATAAGACTCAGAGGTAGACTCTTACCACAGCTGAAGTGAATCTTAACGGGCAGTGTTTTTTACATAGACTTTCGTGGCTCAAGAGTTGGGTTACCTACTTCATTGTATATTTGTGTTGAAGAAGAAAAGAAAATAATTGTGGTATAAAAATAAAGCTTCTGATAAATAGAAGAGACGTCTATCATTCTTTGAGATTATATTTTTTATTCTACATAATAATATTTGTGTCTTGAGAAAATCAATTTTTTATTCACTAAGCAATGCCTGGTTCCACGAAGCTTTATTTCGTTGGTTNTGTCTGATATCTGAAAAAATTGAATTCGTTTTAAAAGTTTTATTTCGCCCTATTTGCGGAGCACAAAGAGCAGAATCTATCGGTGAAACGGTTTTAGGTTTGAATTCGTTTGGTAAAGTGGTCTAGTGAAATTGGGTTGGGAAGGTAGGCAGGAAAGGGCAAGATTGACTATGAATTACTTATAAGTAGATTCTCCCAATCTACACTTCCCACTGACCAATATCACACTGCTTCTTCTTACACACCTTCAAACTATTCTCTGTTTCTACCTTTAGCCAGTCACCAATTGATATTTTTTTATTTTATCGATTAAATATTGTGATTTTTTAATTTAAAAAAAATAGTCTGCCAATTGTGTGGCACAAGAGCTTCCTCACATCCTGTTACGTATTTTATCGATGTTATTCTTTTACAAACCAATTATTATTATTATTAAGAAAATTATTTTCTCACCAATTAAACTATTTCTCCCGATTTTTGAATCTCAAATTTTTACGTTAACTAAAGTATCAATTTAGAAAAAGTAAAAGAGCACAGAGGTTTTAATTGAATTGGGGTCATCTGCGAGCTACTTCCCACAAATTTTATAAAACTCAACTGAGTATTATTGAAGGTATGGGTATGGGTATGGGGGGGGGGATAAATGTATTTTTGTGCGCATGTTGAAGAGGGAAAAATTGGTGCAGATGATTGAAATTTATATGGGACCAACAATGGGTTAATTAAAATTATGACGTACCATTAAAATTCAATTAAAATAGGACGAGTAGTATTTATGGCAATATGTTGGTTCGCAAATATTGAGTGACAGGTAGATCGACAGACCCGAAAGTCAGAAGTATGAAACGGATTTCTGCTATCAATCGTAGATAAAGTACGGTACGCAACTCGTGCGAAAACGGCATTTTGCATTGCTTGGTTTTACTACCCTCGCGCTATCGCTCGGGTGTAAACTCCACACTCGCATGCGAAATGCTACTTTCCACACTCGACGCGTAATACTATACTATTGAAACTACGAGTATTATTGTCAAATTTATTTAATTTTCTCCTGTTTTCAAAAAAAAAAAAAACTCAAAATTGTTTAATTTTTTACATTAATTAAAGTATCAATTTAGCTATATTTAAGGAGCACAGACGGTTGAAATTAATGTGAGGTCATCTGAAGGCTACTTTCCACAAACCATTCAAATTTTATTAAAATCAGAAATAATAAATTAAAATAATTAAGATTTCTTTCCAATTTCTTAAATTATTAAAGTTAATGGGAGCATTAAAAAAAAATAAGTGGTGCGGGCTCTTTATTGGTTGGGCTAGCTTATTTATGACCTACCATCTAAATTTAATTAAAGCTAATCAGGTTGTTAATCATATTAAGGCCTGTATGGCATATATTAAGGATTTCAAGTCTGGTATCGAGCTCATAGTAGAGAATCAGAAAAAATTAGGGTGAAGATTAAGGCCGATAAAAAGCTTTTCGGTTAACACAGATATATCGATGTAATGCTGCAATTAGTAATGAGCTAGCTCTAGCTCTTGTAGTTTAGGGCTAAGCGTTTGAGAAAAGGGATATCGTGCTCCACTGAAAAGTACTAAAGAGCTTATTACGTATGCAAAAATAGAAACTTAAGGACTAAATTTTAAACGCAACAACCAGAAAATGTTCAGAAGTGGGGATTACATCTAAAAGAGGATATGAGGAAATATGATAGTTGTCGGAACTAGGCAACATGGCAGTGCCATTATTTATATAAATAAGGGGGGGGGGGGGGGGGGGGTATTAAAATTCGTAATGACTTGGGCGCACTTGAGAAAAAGGAAATGTACTTGAATTTTTAGTTAGGAAAAATATGTGGCATCTAAATATTTTCGCAAAGTAAAGTAATGGACCAATTCCCATGTGACGTCACTAAACTGTCATTTTAGCGCTCCTTGTGGCAAGAACCTCAACTAAAATGTCAAACTTTTCTCATTTTATAAGGTTTTTTCCCAGGCACCACTTGTTTTTCCCCTTTTTTCACCTTTAATTGTATTTTTATTTACATTTATTGTTTTTGTTAATTAGTCTGTAATTGTTAAATTGTGTTAGTTTAGTTTTTAGTTAGTTTTTTCGTGTATTGTGTTAATTTAAGGACAATTTAAAACCGTGTGCTGGTTAGGTTAGAGTTAGCTTATTTTTTTTTT
>KZ651636.1:395245-406392 GCA_001010745.2 Gerris buenoi
AAAAAAAAAAAAAAAAAAAAAAAAAAAAAAAAAAAAAAAAAAAAAAAAAAAAAAACGCATTTTGTATATTATTTAGTCACACGAAAAATCATAAGGCAAAACCACATAGGGTGTGACCTTACGTGATTAGATAATGGAGGGAGGAGACGGTCAGAGTAACTTGTTTATGAATAAGTTGGTAGACTGCTTTGTAAGTTTAATTATATTTTATGTTTAGTTGTCCTGGACTAATTTTTAATTATTATCAACAGTTCTGTTTTAAGAATAAAAACCAGTATCTTTGGCTCATTGATTATAACTAAAATCATTTAAAATTTTTAATTCAAACATTTAAAAATAATAAGAGAAGCTTGAAACAATAAGCAGACAATCAAAACTTTAAAGTTTTCCCATTTAACCACACTCTTTAATTCTTACTCTCATAATAACATCATTTGAATGACTCCGAAAGTAAGTTACGCAAACTCATTTTTATAAGACAAAAATTCCTATTCATTTAAGGATCGGTAGAGTTTTGTAATGATTATAGGTTTTGAACAACATTCACGAGAAAATAAAGTTTTGTAGGATGTTCCTGAGACTTAGTTTTGTTAGGTTGTTGGTTCTAAAGCTATAGAGTCATGGAATAAAAGCAGTAGAAACATTGCAGATACCCACTTGTTTCTAGAAAACTAGATATATAAAATAAATTTCCTCTATACAAGATCAATACATATAATTTTATTCCAATCTTCTATCCTTTGGAGAATTTGATAGATATATATCCTCTTTTGCTTCTATCCCAAGGATATGAACTAAGTTGAACATAAACGATCTTTTATCATTTACTTTCTTACGTAAGAGAATATATAACTATATTCATATACAAAGTCAAGCACAGCCATATCATCCTTTTCTAGAACTAACTCAAGGCATTCTGGAGCCTCCAATATTTTCTTTTTACAGTTAATATGTGAAATTAATAAAATATGTGAAATTATTTTAATTTGTGTATTTTAAAATGACTTAAATATGTGAAATTAATTTTAAATTAGAGTTCATTATAAACTGAACCATAAATAAAAATTTCTCACCTCTACTTTAGTTCACTAATATAAAGATGAAAGAAGTTACATTTATTTCATTCAAAACGGCAACGTAGATTTGATTAAAATATACGTACATTTTTAGGCTTGATAATGGCCGGCCAGGCCGAAACGTTGCCGTTTAATATTAAATAAATGTAATTTCATTCGCCTTAACCCTTAAAGGATCCACTACTAGATACAAATTAATAGAGGGTAAGACTACAGCCATTATTCTTATAATAAATCTGATGTTATTGGAAATCCAAATCAAAAAGTAAACGTCCACCTTTTGAACACTTTTTAAATATGTTTACGAATAAATCTATAAATTAAATGTTATAGGATTTAAATATAGTGGGTATTAATATCTATAAAATAAAGTTATTGTTCTATTTTTTTTTTTTTTTTTTTTTGAAATTGTTTTCTTTGCTCATATTTGTAAATAAATATAATTCATATTACAACAAAATCTATTTTACTATGTTTATATCAATGGTTTCTTGTTTGTCCAAATACAAATCTTGCAATCGATTTTTAACTAACTTCCCGAGTAGCTAGACATTTGAAACTTTTAGAATAGCTCAGAACACGATGACAATGCATTATTATAATACTTTTAGCCATCTTTCAGCAAAATTTAATTCGTTTTCAGCAAATTTTGCTGTATAGAAAATTAGTTCGGAAAAAATCCGAAAAGTTATTTTATTTGTTTTGACATGTCCCATATTTACAATCTTCATTTTGACAGGTTTTAAATTTATGATTTATGATAGAAACTTTAAAAACGTAGTACATTAAAAGTTCTTTTTATCTTGCAATTATTTATTAATTATTACAGCTTACAATTTATTTAATTAAATTTAAATTATTCCAGTAAAAAAACATATGTTTTGCAACATTAATAATAATAATAGCTTAGTTTCAATTACAATTTTTATGAGAGGTAAGCATGCAAGCATTTGAATGCCATAGCTTAGTATCAAAAAAATACTATTATCTTAATTTTTACAATTTTTATCTTCACTTTCTTTTTTTATTATCATGAAATAATATTTGTTGATTTATACATTTCGATCAACACGTTATTAGGCTATTACGGAATGGGGAATCCTGTCACAAAACGAATTTACTCGATGTGATTATCAATATGAAACATGTTAAACAGAGATATGAACTAGGTTTAATGTGAATTACGAGTACGATAACCACTGAGCTACCCCGGTCTCCTATTACTAGTGATGCGGCGCGGCGCATAAAGAACCGGTGCAAAAAAAATCAATTTATGAGATCAATTATTTTATCAATATTTAAAAAAATATATATATCTTAACTGATATAAGGTAAGGTGAATTAGTGGGGCAAAAAACAAACTGCTAAACATTTAAAAGAAAAAATTGTTGATCAAGAAAACTAGACTCTCGATTATTTCATTAAGTTCATAATTTAATAATTTGCACTGATAGTAATTGTTAAGATCTGAGAATCACTAGGAATAAAATAACTTTTTTAGGGCGAATAACCAAATATNTTGGAAAGAGTATGTAGGTATAATTGACTTTTTTGCCTATGGGCAAAAATGACACCCTGACCAGTAGAAAGTGATTATTTTCTTAGTTGTATTCATTGCGCATGCACAATCATAATTCTTCTTTTTCCTCGCCGTAATGCGGAAAATAAGAAGAATTTTTCACCTTAAGGCATGATTAGCGTGTTGGTTACATTTAGCAACTTATTTGCTGTTTGTTTAATTAAAGTAACTGTTTATATTGAGTTTTTAGTGAAAAACAATAGAGAGTTTAAATAAGACGTAAAAAAAAATTAACGTTATACGTCTTTCAAATGTCAAACTTATTGCGCATGCGTGCGTATAAAATTGTCGTACTGTGAAAAGACGTGATACTTTTATCTGTCACTGTTGTCGTATCACTTTTTCACTTTATTTATTTACGTTATTTGTGTTTATCTTCTAAAATACGAGGAATTTAAAACAAAACTGTCAAAAACAAAAAATATAACGTCCACTTTCACTACGTCTTTTGTTACGTTTTACTTAAACTCAATTATGAAAACATACGACATTTAGTTATGACGTTAAAATTAAAGTGTCACGACAATAAAAAATACGTCTTATTTAAACTCTCTAATGAGTGATTCAAGTGCGATTATGACGAAAATGAGGAAAATAATACGTCTCCCGAAGAAATTAATTTAGCACAAAATACAACTAATAAATTAATGTCATTCATACTACGTATATACTGGAAGTTTATTAATTTTTTTCTGTATTTATTATTAAAATCCAACAATCTTAGGTAAAGTACGGTACGCATCTCGTGCGAGAACTGCATTTTGCTTTGCTCGTGTAAATATAGCCGATTTGAGATAGGGAAGTAGAAGTTTTTATTGAACTCCCTTCAACGACGTAACCACACAATATATAATAAAAAAAAAGGGACAAAAGAAACAAAATTTAATTTGCTCGTGTGATTTTACTACCATCGCTGTCGCTCGGGTGCAAACTCCATACTCGCATGCAAAATGCTACTTTCCTCACTAGACGCGTAATATACTATTACATCCAATAATTAAATAAATTTATTTCATTATTAACGCAATGTAGGTATCTGTACTATAATATAACTTAGTAAGCAAATACCGTAACCTTTATCCTTTCCGTAAACTTTTCCCTTTTGACCTTTAAAAATAGAATCAATAGCATTCCGTAAAATTTCAGTATTTAATTAAGTGCATTAATTCATTTAGAAGCTCTTTTTTAGACTATCTTATTAAGAAATTAAATACTATTTAAGTCCTACAGTTATTGATATTGGCTTCTTCATTTTATTATATTTAAATAAAGTTTTAAATCAAATGTAATTTTCAATTGTTTCAAATTTTCCTAAATTAATTAAGTTGGTATTGTTCAACTGAATGGATTCATTCACATGGATGGGACATCACATCCACCCTGACCCAGGGAGGAATGTCCCTCCAAACTTGATCCCTGTCAATGAATAGAGAAGGGTACACATCTTTAGGTTTTCTTTGACACCGCAAGGTAGAAACGGATCCGAATAGGTAAATTGAAGCAAAAGTTCATTGAATTAGTATTATTTAAATCAACAAAGAAAACAATATTAACATATATTATGTTTAATTTAAGCTCTTAATAGAAAATCAAAATGTAAGAATTATAAAAATACAAAGGTATTTATATAAATGCGTTGTAAAACGAATTTGATATTAAATACTAAAAATAAAAATTATAAGAAAAATGGAAAAGGGTTTATTTGGAGACACATAATTTCAGACAATTCAAGTTTCAGTAAACAAACTTAAATTTAATATATTTATATCACATAAATTATAATCATACATATTATACCAGAAAAGAAAATATTGCAAGGAAAGACGACTGAAGGTACTGAGGTAGATCTAATACCGATCACCTACTGTTTATAGTTTATATATATATTATAATTATGATTATCATAAAAAAAAAAAAGATTTTAATTTATTTTTTATACGTATTTAACTCATTTATGTAGTCCACTAGGCTCGCAGCAATAAACAAATAAGTTTGTAGTATAAATATAATTTATGATACTAACAAAAGCCTTATTTCCTTGTATTGATAATAGTATATGTTATGACTGTATGTCGATTATTAGTCCGAATATAGATAATTCCTATTACTTAATTTTTAATAATAACAAGAACACCGATTTTAAAGTGTAGGGTGATAGGTGACTAGAAAAGGATAAACAAAATTTGGAAGAAAGGCGATAGTAAAATAATAAATCAAAAGTAGGAAGATGCTATAAAGTATAAATTGGATATAAAAGAGAGTTAACTTTTTGTTCTAAGAAGAATTAGAAAAAGCGCCAACAAATGTTTGGGGTATCGAGTATATATATAAAAAAAAAAATAATTATATCAAACTTAGACCCTCGAGGAACACCTTATCTAAAAAAATATAATTTTGAGCGACAGCTATCGAGGGATAATATCATTGATAATCTTTAAATAGGCAATCCACCTCTAGATTAATTTTAGTGAAGAAAACAATCAATTTTATTAATGCTTTTTAAGTTATCTAATGTCTTTTCTAGAAATAAACAAAATCCAACATGTTTGAGCAAACAAAAATTATATTTAATAGTTTTTTAATTCATCTCTGTGACCCTCCTCTATGGGAATTTTGCTTCCCGCTCACGAATACAAGAATGACAATAGCAAAAATACACTTTACAATCAATGAAAGTCATAAATGTATATAGATTAATAGAGAAAATATAAATAATTCATATTTTATAGTTATTAATTAAAAAAAAAGAAAAAGAAAAACAGATTCATCGAATTCTTCTATTGTTTTAAGAAGAATTAAAGGTACATTTATTTTCCGGTGTCTGATTGATAAAAATATATTTAGGAATGAGTTTGGAGGTAGGAATAAATGTTTAATTCTTGACATCAAGTAGTTTGCACAGTAAGGATAACATTAATCATTATAGCTCTTGATTTGGATAGTACCTTTTTATATTATAACTAAATTCATATTTGTAAAATAGTCTAATGTTTAACTAACATGCCATTTAAGATTTTTTTAATATATAACAACATGTAGATATTATTTGATGTGTAGTGTTACATTAAATTGGCGTTGCCAAGGAAGCTTTGTTAATTGGACGAGGACAACAGATAGTTATATTTGGAAAGTTAGGAGATGGTTAGTTTACACTGGTGGGTAACAGGTGAGCGGTGCAAGTAATTACAGCTAACTGGTGGGTGCTGGGATCGATGGACATGATGTAGTCGGAGTAATACAATCAGTGATAACTACGGGATACTTGGTAATGGTGTGGTCTCGGCCCCGGCTAATATCATTAGTTTTCAACTAACAGGGTTTATATATATCACGCGCTAAGCTCCTATCCTCATACCAATATAAATACATCAGGAGCAATCATATGATAATAAATTAGAAATAAGAGCGAAGGTAAAAAAGCGATAAAAATGAAAAGTGTTGGTAAAATACCTGATGTGAATGAGGAATCTGTTGGCGTCGGAAGGTTGAGGTTATTTGTTGTATATGGGCGTAGATCGATGGGGGGTGCCCTGGCGGGAGCAAAGGGAAGCTTCTGGGCACATGCCCGTGAAGCACCTCCTCGTCCCCCCCGGGGATGATGAAGACTTACCCTTCAGTGGGCCGGAAGACATGCCGCGGGGCGCGTCACTACTCCGGCTCGCCGCCCTAGCCGCACTTTACTTTCTATACCTGCTGCTAGGGGCTGCCACATTCAGCGCTATCGAGGCTCCCGAAGAGGCCGCTAGGGTGAACCAGCTTCGCAAGGACAGAGCCTCGTTCCTAAAGGATCATCGCTGTGTCCGAGGTATAACCCCCTCACAGGCGAGACCGCCAAATATACCACCGGATTCAAATCTACAACATGTGGTCACTACCGATCCAAAACATATCCCTTCAACACAAATACTCATTAATTCAAACTAATACCCTGAATTAAAACCTAAACATTAAAACAAGTTAAAGAGGAACAAATGTTATTTCAAACAAAGGACTAACATTTTAAATAAAACAAACAAATTAATATTTATTATGATTGAGAGTTCAGACAGAATTTTACAGAATAATGACTACCCACTTTATGAAATTTTTTTTTATAATAAAACCTATAATTTTTAGTACTTTTATAGAAAAGGGCCCTTTTTTTTATACAGAAGAGTTTATATCCCTTAGTCTAACAACCTATTAAGACAAAGGGACATTCAGTCCAATATGCTTTGGGACAAAAGAATATCACACTTTTATATAAAAAAAAGTATGTATTAAGTTGTAAGAAAGTTTTAGATTAAAAAATAAGTGGGGGCCCTTTTCTACAAAAGTGCTTATTTTTTTGTATAGCATGTATATTGTATACATTTATATTTAGCTTATAAATACTGCCATGAAGACGTGGGTACACGTCTTCATGATCCTGGAACGTCATCACATGATACTGGAAAGGTTAAAATATAACTTATAAAGGAACTTATGAGATAGGATACAGGTATTTAAAAATGAGGTAATATCCGAATTTTACCTTTTTTTTATTAAGATAAAAAAATAAAAATACAAATACAAAACATGATACATGGATTTTCTGAATTACTCCTCCAAAAAGCTGAAAGCTTGAGCTTGGAGGATTTACTCTTTAAACGCGTTTAATAATAAACCACAAAATTTTATAAACTATATATATTTTTTAATATCTTTTATTTGGTATTAATTATAAGGAAAAACCTTTTCGTTATCTAAAATTATGATGAAATTTTACTGTTATTTAAAATTATAAATTTTACAATATAAAACATATTATTAAGTAACATTATATGTAAATAAGTGTTTTTAGTGAATATATGTATATGCATAATTACGTTTAAAATAATACTGGTATTATGGTCATAATAAGTGATACGGCTTATAAAGAACTCGCGATAAAAAAATTTCATTTCGCTTGGCTACCAGAAAATATTTTTGTCGAATCCTTACATATCCCTTCGTATACAGGGAAACTTACAATTCTTGAATCCTTACATATCCTTTCGTATAGGGGGAAAACTTACACATTATTATTTCTTGAATCCTTACATATCCTTTCGTATAGGGGGAAAACTAACACATTATTATTTCTTGAATCCTTACATATTCATTCTGATTCTGGGGAAAGTTTACATATTATTATTTCTTGAATCCTTACATATCCTGATTCTGGGGAAAGCTTACATATTATTCTTTCTTGAATCCTTACATATCCTGATTCTGGGGAAAGCTTACATATTATTATTTCTTGAATACTTACATATCCTGATTCTGGGGAAAGCTTACATATAATTATTTCTTGAATCCTTACATATCCTTTCTGATTCGGGGGAAAACTTACACATTTAGTCTAAACGAAAAATGCATGGAATTTATATCTAACCTGCCATATAAGAATAAACTTTTTTAAACACCCTCATTTTGCCTATATTTGTTTTTTAAATGCCAGAAAATTAAAAAAAATATAATATCNTGTCAGCCCGACAGACAGACACGGAACCAAACATTTTCCCTTATGTCTGAAACGGATTTCTCTTTCATTTTCACATTCAGCTTTCGTTGCCTTCGGTAAGCTCGAAAACAAAAATTTACAAAGAGTAGCCTTCTAACTAAAGGGTACTAATATTTTTTTTTTTTTTTTTTTTACTTTTTCTATTGTTTTTCCAAAGACCGAATTTAGTTATTCTGTCAAATAAAAAAAGTAAAAATTATTTATCAAAATAAGTCGGGGGAAATAACAGTGATGCATATTTGTAAATCTAAAAGATAAAATTAATAAAAGACATGAAAAGATTGGTTAGTCTAAAGAATTAAATTGCAAGTCCGAATTATCCTATATTTGTTGATAGAAACAAGAATATCAGTATCAGAAAATGATTTTAAAAGACCTCTCTAAACATTTACAAAGAGACCTTAGTATTTTCTATTTATTGTCTTCGTGCGTTTGTAGAAGAATATCTATTATGTTCATATATTTTTGATTAATTTTACTATATAATATATATTATAGATTTCATCTATCAGTCCTGGAATTCTTCTAAAAGACATTTTTTATGTTGTTGATATTGAGATAATATTTATTTTTCGTGTCGATCTTTAGTATATAAGGACTATGTTCTCAGTTGAACTAACCTTTATCTGGCATGCAATACTAAATCCGAATGAAAAACATCTACTCCTATCATTTATATTGCTTACATGTTTCTCTTTTGATTACATTTTTTATAAGTAAGAAATATTTGTGGTTTTTTGTAATTCTAAACCCCATTTTTTAAATAACATTTTTCTATATCGTCCAATATAACAAGTACTTACTTAGGTACTTCTAGGTAATTTTGAGGAAATTAAACGACCTGTACAAAAAACGAAGAAAATGATGGGTATATATTTAGTAGTGTAAGAATAGCCAGGAGTTTTTTTTTATTTTCGAAACCCACAAAAAAACCACAATATCTTCCCTATCATAGTACTCTATCCTTATCTGGTATCTCTTGTATCTCTATCCTTATCCTTACTCTATCCTATGTATGTCTGAAATAAAAAATAAATCTGCTCTTATAGTCCTGTACATAGATTCTAAGAGTCCTACCACTGAACAAATGGTCTCATCAGTTGAATTATGTATTATGAGATGAATATCAAAATGCGTTTGATAATATACAATTATTTTGTGCTAGATAAAGCATTGTGATCTAAAAGTCAAAATTAATAAGGATTCATCAGGGGGGCTAGCTTTTACAAATAACATTTACATTTTTAAAAGTATATTATTACTTAACATATTATGTATTATGTTCGTTTACAAAAATTTGATGGACAGTCATTCCTGGTATCTGAAATGTTTTTAGTTAGCAAAGTTTGTAAAATAAATCGTTCTTTAGATTGATGCCTCCTTTACTTAACTTTACTTAACTCTTTTAATTAACTAGTTAGGAAATTCTTTAAAAGATTAAATATAGAGCTTTCAGCATCAGTAACCTATATAGAATTGGCTTTTGTGGTTTGAGCGTATTTCCTATTGACTTATTAGTTTATAGTATACGTTAATGTCATGATCAGTTTAGATCTTTAGGGATATCTCTAATATATGCGGTAATGTCCTGATTGACTGACTGACTGACTGACATAGAATCAACGTACAGCAAAATCTGCTTAACCGAGAGACATGAAATTTTGAGGACATACTCTGTTTATATCATAGACAACCACTGAGAAAGGGTTTTGCAATTTTGATTTGATACACAGGGGTACGGGGTGCATATGTCAAAGTAATGAATACCCTTCATGATGCTTATTGTTGAAAAGCTCTTTACGAGTAGGTACAGTAATTGTTGTTATGTTTAGTTTTATTTATCATATTTTCATTTAGAAGGGTAAAAAGGAAATTTCAACGTTTAGTAGAAAAGTCAACGTATTTGTGTGTGTTCTTTATTCAAATATACAGTTTTAGTCTGATTTCGATGAAAATTTGCACACTTGACCTTCAAAGCAAGAGAAAGGTCACTGTATTCATGAATTTTGTATTTCCATTGAATGAGTAGTTCTGACAACGAATTTAAGTTTTGAAAATTTTATATCAGTTTGTCAGTGCGTCAAAATGGCTAGATTTTGGAGGTTCTTGGGTACAATGTTAGCTCAATTGTATGGGTGATATAGACCCAGTGGTTCTTAACCTTTTGGTAACCACGGCCCCCTTAAATTCTCCAAATATAATATATATATAGTTTCTAAATACCTTTCGAGGCCCCCCGGTTAAGAACTGACGAATAGACTATAAAACGTTTTGGTAGCTTTATATGGGGCGGAGAACGGGGCTTCTACATAGATTTTAAAATTCTAATTTAATTTTTTATAAAAATTCATTTAACCAAAATTTCAGAAGAAACCACTGACAATATTTTATGTTTTGTGGAAATTTCTGTAGGAAGAACTGTTAAAGAAATTACTTTATCTACTCGCGGCAGTAAAATTAAACATTACTTAACTGTTTTTAGGCTGGAAAGTACTATTTCGCTGATTTGTCATTAAAATATTATAAACAGGCGGGAAAGTAGTTAAAACAGTCAGGAAAATACTTTCTCTGCCTAGGCAGAGAGAGTAACAGTGTTTACCACTGCGTGTCATAATCTCTTATTTTGGCAAGAACAGTTTATACAATTATCTCTATCTTATAACATCATATATTATAGTTTAATATTAACGATTTAATTATAAAATAATTTGTTTATATTTGTTAATTCTGTTAAATAAGTTCAATGATTAGTAGATCTTTAATTAAAAAAATAGCGGAGTCACTGGCAACACTGCCGTGTCATGTAAATATTGACCATCCATATTATTTTATATTAGACTAGCTACTTTTCTTGATTTATCCTAGTTATGTCTTTTCTTTTAAGCAATAGAAGATATTTTTAATTCTCTTAGTAATTTGTTAGTAAACATATAAATAAATATATTATATTGCGTGCATTATTCATTCA
>KZ651637.1:29997-59860 GCA_001010745.2 Gerris buenoi
ATAAAAACAAAAGAAAATGGATATCACTTAACTTTAGAGGCTTATATTTCCATTTTGAGGGGTTCGGATCTAAAAAAGTTCGAATTAGGGTACCATCTCTAAAGTGCTCTCTACAAATTAGGATACTTTTTATTCTGTTTGGTCTTCACGAAAATGTACTGGTTTTGGTACATCATAAAAATCAATGTAAAGAAGGTGCCCGGAATGTTCTTTTTTCAGACTGTTAACTACCCTTATAAAAACAGAAGTCCAATATTCCTTTGTCTCAAAGTACATTGGACTAAACAACCCATTGTCTTAATGAATATTTAGTCAAAGTCGTTTATATTCTAAGAAACATAGGGGAGTAACAATCTAAAGAAGTACTTGTTTGCTTACAACACATTGAACTTGTGTTTATAAAATAAACAGCTCAACACACTATTTGAGAAACATTAGGTTTGTTCCAACAACACTTCAAACTAGTTTCAAACTGTACGACGCATGCGCATTAGCAAAACGATCAATTTTGGTCCGTTGCGCGGACAGTTCCAAACCAATTTAAAGTGTGGTTGGAACAGACCTAAAGATTCCAAATCTTTGATAACATACTGAATAACTTATCCGCATAATGAGATAAAACTTAGCAGGACAATCCAAAGATTGTCGACTATCAGAAATAGATTAAGGAATAACGCAAGAAAAAAAGTGAACAATAAAAACAAATAACAAAAAAGAAAATAAAATAAAATAAAAATCTTATTTTAGTTATAATCAAAATCTAAACGAACCAAATAAATTTAAAATAGAGGTGAATGCCTTTGTAAGCACAAGCCAACGATCACGCATGTTCGAAGATGTCAGCGAGATGCCAGCCAACTTTCTTTGAGAAGCTATTTTACACAAAGTTTCTTACCCTTCAAATTCACGTTAAGAAATGGTATTTGAGATCCACTGTCTATATTAATTCAAGATGCCGGTCATTTATATTCAGAATTCTACAAGACGATATCTCGGGAATCCAACTGTTCTATAACATTGGAATTTGGAAATTGATTTCCTCTTCTTTATCATTTCTGAAAGTTACAATCCGTCATTTTGATTCAAGATGGTGGCTGTATATGTATTTTTAAACCAAGCCCTTCCCCCCCCCCTCTTTTATACTTTCTAAAATGATATTTGATCCCTAAGACACGGAGGGGCATTTTATACAAAGTAGAATACCTCTGCTTTTCCCTTATAGTTAACTTTATAAGATTTTTCTCCAGTAGTCGGATTCAATTACTAATTAGGGCACAATTAAAAAAAAAAAAAAAAAAAAAAAAAAAAAATGTATGTAAAGGATATGAGGACAACTCAATTACCACATTTGTGGTTACCACGGCCCAGGCCGATTTATGACAAGTAGNGTGTTGAGTGCTACGAGAGACTTCGACTCTGCTGAAGATGGCGTTTAGCCGAAACCGGTCCAGTGATCTCCAGATCAACAAGCAAGTATCGACGGTAGGGATATCCTCATTTGATAACTTACGAACTTGCGTTAGCAACTTGCAATTTGACTTGAATATATACAGGGTGATTCACTGAATGAAATAATTTAATATTACAAATAAGACAACAACGAAGTAATTTTCACTTCACTTATATTTTGCATTTGTGGTTTAATCCACAATCTATCTTAAATATTAAACACTTTGGTTTTACAACTTATATTTTAACTCTTTAGTGCGTAATACATCTTTAAATTCTCGCTCAAAATGTACTTTATTCAAAATATTAATTAGAAATACAAATATATAGTTGAGACATAAACGGAAAGACTAATTACACTTATACTGTGTTACAGTGAACTATGAGGTGTGTATAAGCTTTTTTTATTTTTAATAATTGCGAACAATAATATACAACTAGATTTAATCACACTAACATAATATAACACATATTATACACTAACATATTATATAACACATAATATTGTCTGTGTTGTATTACATTCTTGTGATATTATGTGGGGACATTTTTGTCTTTCTAGATTATCAGCGGAAATTTTATGATTGGATCAGTAATTTTCCTTAACATAACGGGATGAGTATTGCTTTTACCCAAATAATCCGATACCGAAATCTCAATGGAATTATCATTTGTTTTGGATAGATCATTTGAGTAGATTTTAGCTGGATGTCTGTCAGTCTGACTCTGTTTCTAGCAATGTCTCACATAACTCCTACACTTCTCTTAAACTTCTCAAATGCTTCATTCCTAACTTCATACTTCCCTAACCATCCAGAAATTTCATCGCCTCGTCGATGTTATCTCCTCCTCCCTCGAGAAAAAAAAGTATTGTTCAGTTGTCTTCCTTGAAGAAGAGCAAGCTATTTACAGGGCCTGACATGCTTGACTGCTTTGGCAACTTAAGGGCATTCTTTTCTTCACTTAGCCTCACTGACAGGTATTTCCGAGTAAATCTGGGAACCTCCTTTTCATCTATCTGTCCTGTTAGTGCTGGCGTACCTTAGGGTATTACCCTAGGACCCCCCTAGGATTTTATTATGATTTTAAGGATAGTCACTGAATGGTCACCTTTTCATACCATTAAACAAAATAAGCTAAATAAACAATGTTAACGCTAACACTCATTGTATGCAAATTTTATATGTGTTATACAATAAAGATAAAATAAAAAAATAATAATAAAGGCCGATCTATGGCATTTATGACGCATAAAGAATTCAATAACCAAAATGAATATTAAAGATAAAGTGAGAACAAACAGACCAAAAAGTTCACCCTGCCAAAGTAAATCGAATTCGTTAGACCCAGCGCTCTAGGAAACCAATTGGGATGTATTTTTCTCTATCTGTTTTTATCTCCACTTCTCATTTAATAATGGATATTGCAAGTTCCGAATTATTTTCAATTCGATTATCATTGATCTGGGTTGGACTAATTACGTTTAAATTATTTTTATCTCGTTGGTCAGGAATACTGACGTTCAAAAATACGCAATTCAGTATTATAGCTCTTGATGCACTGAATGCCGGCGGAATAAATAATTAATCTGAATTTAAAGAGAGTAGAGGTTTAATCAAATTGTCTCTCGAAACAATTCCAGGACGAAGAAGTCCTGGAAAAAGGTAAAATATCGCAATTCAATATGAAGCCGTCCATTGTTTTTTGTTTCTGTATTTTTCATTCCAAACAAAGCCTTAACAACTCGCTATAAATAAGCTTGAAGGTGAGATGGCTTGTTATTTTTATTCAGTATTATTTTATTCTTTACAAAACAAACACTCCACTTTTATCCTACACTATAATTTAATAATACCCTTCACATCTTTCTAATCTAACTACTCTTATTTGAGCTTTGTAACAAAGCACTCGATAGTGAGCATACGAAAATATAAGTGTTTTTTCTTTCAAAAAGGAGTGGATATTACTAATTTGAACGAACGTAGTATAAGAAGAGTAAAGCTTAAACGTTGATTACATTTATCTTATTCAAAGCCTAATATGATAGAGTTCAACACCATAGATGAAGGTTAAAAAATTGATTAAGCCATTTGAATAATATAAGTGACAAATCAGAGTTACAAGAACTTGCTAACACGATTGTAAACGATTGTAAAAAAGAACATCAGAAATAATTAAAAAAAAAAAAAAAATTATTACTATTTTTAGCTTCATAAAGGAATTGGTTTGAATAATATCATTATTCTAATTAACTTAGAACACGATCTAAACAAATATGCTATTTAAATATAAGTGTGTATACTGATAATACACCACATTGTTTCATGCTGATTGTCTAGATCGAAGTATTGTCTGGTTATAATAAATAGATTGGTTTTCCGGTTAAATCTGCGACAACGAAGGGTTTGATTTCCGACGTTTCACTTCTACTGGAAGTATCTTCAGGGAGCTATTCAACCGCAATAGCTCAGAATAGCTCCCTGAAGCTTCCAGTAGAAGCTATTTAGAGACCACTCGGAAACTCAGCCCACATACTTCCTGCAGCTAAAGCGAAAGATCTTTTAAGATGCAGTCTTCACAGAAAAACTTAATTGACAATGATGATTCCAATTACGATCTTAAGTAAGAAGAATTGATTTAATTCTCAGAAAATTATCAGAAACAATGTCTTTAAAATGATATAATTATCCTTGTTGAATCTATACTTTTTAAGAAATTATCAAGATTGTTTTCTTCGCTTTAATTACTTCTAAATAGCTTGATAAAAATAGCACAGACAAAGTGTACCGTAAGTTGCCCCAACAGTTTAAATACAAACCTCTTAATCCTTCTTTCTAGTAGCTTTATTTTCAACCTAGGAAAACCAGCGTAGATAAGATAAATTACTACTTAAATGCTTCCCCCTACTGTGTATTCTCCATTTAACCCCGACGATGAAATTTACGGCTTCCCTTTAAGATACCTTTATTTTCTTAAAAAAACAAAAAAAAAAACGACATTAACCTTTTAGAACGAGGCAAAAAATCTTTATCCAAAGAACTAATTTCCGTAACCTGCTCATTTTCCATGTCTCTTGCGTTTACCATTTTTGTTTTCATCTTACTATTTGTTGAAGGTTTTGATGTATGTATTGGTATGATTAATTGTAATTTACAAACAGCTGTGATGAATGATTCTCAAAAAATTAACTTTAAATATCCTCGGCTTGAGTCTATAACATTTACCAACAGCTTGTTGGTAAATATAATTTGACGTTTTCCACAACTTAAACGCGTCTAACAATTAATTAATTTAAATGAAATGAAATGAAAATTCAAGTGAAATGAAAATAAATTACACAATGATCTAAAGTTTTTAGAACTAAAAATACAAAAAATAACGGTAAGTCTAAACCTTTAGCTCATTATATAGCAATAAGTCAATGCAAAGGTGTTCACAACACGCCGGAATATGCTTCTTTGAAGATTAAAGCTGCGGAAATCATATCTATTAACACACTGCCTTCAACGAAAAAATGCTGAATGCTTAAAAGATTGATTATTTTAATTCCTTGGATTAACGCAATCCCAGAATAATATGTTTATTCCAACCAAGCATTGTACCGTCCGCGGGATCGTCACTACTGGCATGCGCAATAGATAAAATCCGACTTGTGGCAGTGTTTCGTACCGTTTACGAAACTGTTCCAACCCCAGCAGGGATCGTTTGCGAACCCTTCACTGTACGATCCAAACGATCCTCTGACAATACTATGTACTGGTTTGTATTACATGCGCAGTTATGTCAATAGTCACAAATGTCAACAGGAAGGTTCCCCAACTGTTAGGTTTTCTGGAATGTTTTTAATACAGTGCGAATTATAGTCCTAAACCCGCTCCAACCTGACATGATTTTATTTATTTTATTTTTATTACAGTACAATGTTAGTTCATGCGTATAATACCTGTCCTAAACGATTCCCGAACGATCCGCGGGACGATACAAATCACTATACAAATAGGGGGGTTGGAACAAACCTAAAAATGAGAATTATACGTCATGCAATAATTAATATTGTTTAAAATAATTAATGCTGATGGAACGTCATCCAGACATCCATTACATAATGGTTGTTGGCATTTTGCAGGCCCAAGCAGCCTACTTTCTGTAGGCTGAAGTACAATATATCGGTCAATAATATTTATTTTAATTTTCAGAACGAAATACCAATTGTGACCATACAATTCGTTGTTCAAACTTAACTTTTAATTTATTTTTTTTATATCTTCATACTATATATACATTTACAACATATACAATTTGTTTAGAAATAAGTTAAATATAATGTAATTATTCTAACCTATGTAATGATTTATTTCTCACTATTTCAATCTTCAATGCGATTATATTCATAGCTTAATAATTATAAAAGGGGACAATTGTACACTTTTAAACAAATATTCTTTGGAATAGACATTTTTAATGAGAGATATCAATAGTTCTTAAATTATTGGTGGTTTTTGTGGAGTTCTAAATTCTTTAATACTAAGTTGTGTGGTTAAAAGTAATTTCCCATTAATCTTCTAATTAAAAGATATACATTTGTTGATTTTAATTATGAATGCCTATTCATAACTAGAATCATAAAACACAGGGCCAAATTACAAAATAAATTCATTAAAATGATTACAATGCAGACATACCTAGTGCATCAGTCTATAAAAGCCAGAGATAAATTAAAATCGTTAAGAAAAATTTGCTAACCAAACTCTGAACAACGAACAAGTAAAATAAAACATGAGGATATAAAATTAGGTAATGTTCTATAAAAGATAGGGATGAGGAAAAGGGTAGTAGGTATTCCTGAGAATAAGGATGTGTTAAATCCCCGTTATTACTTTTTTTGAGACATTTAATGGACTTCTTTCGATTGTGCTCGTCATTTTGGGATGACAAAGTAAAAAAGGTTAAAATTATGTTACCGCCATATTAAATAAAATGACAGAGGATTTAGTGCCTTACTTATGGTTAAGAGTACACTAGTAAACGTTAAAACAAATATTATTTTTAGACATTTAATGAGTGATTTTTTTTCGAATTATTTGTGGTTTTTGTTTAGATTTAATTATTAATACTAGATTATGTGACAGTAAAAATGGTGGGAAAAATGTCTGCAGCGCAGCGTGATCGAAATGGCATTGGTTTATTCCCAGGCAAAGACTTTAATTTATGAAGCTCTCTACTGGTCAAACAGTATTTGCAATTTCGTATGTATTGGCAAATTCCATACTGGTGTGGTAGAAAGGGTTTAAAAGGGTAGCCTACTTGCTAGGTTCGAACAAGTGGTTTACCTCATCGTCAGTTTCAGTTTACCTCATTGTCAGTCACCGTCAGTGTCTGACTGACAGCTTTATTTTACCTCATCGTCAGTCATTGTCAGTATCTGACTGACTATGACTGTGACACTGTCGATATACCTTCATTGTGAATAATATCCTAATATCTCAATCAATACAATCAACTGCATGTTATAGTTATATTGATCAGCCACTCATTAAATTAACTGTACTTATAGTGTTAAATATTTTATAAAGAAAATTTGTATTTATATTAGATCGAGTTATACAGTGTTCATTTTATTATATACTATAAGTTATTCAGACGAGAGCTTTGAAATCAATAGTCTAATGTCGAAATAAATAAATTACAATTTAGAAAATTATAGGGTGAAATAATAATGTAAAATCAAAGATTTACTTGTCGTTTGTCGATAGCAAATAATAAAATTATATACTGCCTAGTTTCAATATGGAGAATTAGTTGGATGTCACAGTATAAATAAGAACTTCATTATAAATTTAATACTAAAATAAATTGTTAATCCTGATTTCTCATTTTATTAAAAGTGGAATGTTTCAACAAAGTTTAATCAACTGCAAATAGAAGTACTGATGTAAAACTGCTGATTGGAAGTAAAGTTTTTTTAAGTAATATAATATCATTATTGCTAGAACATGCACATTTGCTGACGATTTACTCGGTGTTAACCCAACATCGCCATATAAATGTGTATATGCTTGAGTGAAGTGGCGTATATCTGGTTTGGAATGTCAATCATAAGTACTACATCAACATTGGTAGAACACGCAGTTTTTACGAAGGATGTGCTGACGATTTACTAGGTGTTAAGCCAACATCGCCATATAAATGGGTATATGCTTGAGTGAAGTGGCGTCTATCCGGCTTGGAATGTCAATCATATGGTATATTAAACTGATGGAGTGACCCGCTAATCCTATATCATCCAATACATAGAAGTTGTATATGCCCTTGGCCTAAACTCTCTCGGGCTGTTGCGCCGCGGCATATCAGGCTGAGATAAATATAATAACAATGAATGTGATTTTTTTAATAACATATAACACTTTACATATCAAATAAATGATGTTTCAGGCGCGTCTAGACCTTAGAGAGGCGAAATATAGCCAGATCGCGTCTATGAAGTAATTAATAGTTGTTCAAGATTTACTTTATTTACGACCCCCACCGGAACATTAGATAAATAATTTATTATTCAGTATTTATTTAACGTTAAATCAACCAAAATTAACTTGGATCTTTTAACCTCTAGGTGGAGCATTATGTCTTCGACAAAATTCGGCAAACGGATCCTATTCTTGGCTAACGCTATTATCTTAGACCAGGTCCTTCTCTCTTATTGGCTTCTGCTTCTACACTCCTTCTCCTGGTATGTCTTGGGCTACTTCTACGTCTTGAGCCTTGTGGATTTGTGGATTCTGATTCTACTCCACAGTTGCTGTCCTCTAGATGTAGCGTGTGTCCAATCAACCTCCACTTTANATCAGTCACTCATTAAATTAACTGTACTTATAGTGTTAAATATTTTATAAAGAAAATTTGTATTTATATTAGATCGAGTTATACAGTGTTCATTTTATTATATACTATAAGTTATTCAGACGAGAGCTTTGAAATCAATAGTCTAATGTCGAAATAAATAAATTACAATTTAGAAAATTATAGGGTGAAATAATAATGTAAAATCAAAGATTTACTTGTCGTTTGTCGATAGCAAATAATAAAATTATATACTGCCTAGTTTCAATATGGAGAATTAGTTGGATGTCACAGTATAAATAAGAACTTCATTATAAATTTAATACTAAAATAAATTGTTAATCCTGATTTCTCATTTTATTAAAAGTGGAATGTTTCAACAAAGTTTAATCAACTGCAAATAGAAGTACTGATGTAAAACTGCTGATTGGAAGTAAAGTTTTTTTAAGTAATATAATATCATTATTGCTAGAACATGCACATTTGCTGACGATTTACTCGGTGTTAACCCAACATCGCCATATAAATGTGTATATGCTTGAGTGAAGTGGCGTATATCTGGTTTGGAATGTCAATCATAAGTACTACATCAACATTGGTAGAACACGCAGTTTTTACGAAGGATGTGCTGACGATTTACTAGGTGTTAAGCCAACATCGCCATATAAATGGGTATATGCTTGAGTGAAGTGGCGTCTATCCGGCTTGGAATGTCAATCATATGGTATATTAAACTGATGGAGTGACCCGCTAATCCTATATCATCCAATACATAGAAGTTGTATATGCCCTTGGCCTAAACTCTCTCGGGCTGTTGCGCCGCGGCATATCAGGCTGAGATAAATATAATAACAATGAATGTGATTTTTTTAATAACATATAACACTTTACATATCAAATAAATGATGTTTCAGGCGCGTCTAGACCTTAGAGAGGCGAAATATAGCCAGATCGCGTCTATGAAGTAATTAATAGTTGTTCAAGATTTACTTTATTTACGACCCCCACCGGAACATTAGATAAATAATTTATTATTCAGTATTTATTTAACGTTAAATCAACCAAAATTAACTTGGATCTTTTAACCTCTAGGTGGAGCATTATGTCTTCGACAAAATTCGGCAAACGGATCCTATTCTTGGCTAACGCTATTATCTTAGACCAGGTCCTTCTCTCTTATTGGCTTCTGCTTCTACACTCCTTCTCCTGGTATGTCTTGGGCTACTTCTACGTCTTGAGCCTTGTGGATTTGTGGATTCTTATTCTACTCCACAGTTGCTGCCCTCTAGATGTAGCGTGTGTCCAATCAACCTCCACTTTAAATGTTGATGGATATATGGTTCATTCTTCTCCACAACTCATTATTAGGATAGTATAATCTGTGGGAGATTATTTGTAAGTTGTAGAGTCGGCTTGCAAGTTTCAAAGCTGTAGAGGAGGATCGATTTAACTTTCGAGTTGCAGATACGTACCTGAAGTTAGTTCAAAGCTCCAGTGATTTTCAAATAGCTTGCAGCATTTTAAACGCTCCCCATGGCTATATTTCAACCTAACAATAGCCAAATTGTAGGTGTATAGAAAAGTGAGTCTCGAAGGGAATTAGTTAAAAGAGAAGATTGATTTTTATCAATTGGCTTTATTTCGTCCCTTTTTATAGTTTCTCACCTTTAAAAAATCAATTATAATCGGTTATATTCAATATGAAAGATACCAATAGAGTTATTAATCATTATTTAACATGTTCCAATTGAGCAATTATTTAACGAAAATAAAATAAATAAATAAGTTTTAGAATTGCTTTATTGTGCTACATTAGTAAATATTATATTCTCTATAATTGTGTTTTAAATTAGGGAATCTTCTGGAATTAACCGAAAACTTCGTTACTATATTATCTTCATTAATCATAATTTTTCAGAACACGCTCATCTCTTGTAAATGGAAGGAGAACAGAGGTTGCGTGCAAAAAGGGAGAAAAATGTGGCATTTGTAGAATCCCACGGGACCCTCCCCCTCCGCTTTAGCGGTCAGTTATTCACGACCTTAATAACACAAGCAGAAAAATGCGAGTATCTTATATATTAATAAATGTGTGTTAGTGAGTATTATCCTCTAAACCCTAAGTGATTCCTCGTTCGCTATTCGCTTGACCTCAATGATAGGATATAACCTCAAAGAGAGATAGCATTATTTGATATTTGGTACTTAAATTTATGTATAGGTAGATCGCATATTTTGTTTTTAAAGTGTTTTTTTTTTTTTTTTAATTACACCGTTTTAATATTACATTAAAAACAAATATAAGTTATCTAGTTATTAATTTAACAGTAATATTTACTTTATCAAACCCCCGTAGTTTTTAGGGGCGTGGGGCGCCTATCTAAGCTATTTAAATGAAATGTAAACATTTTTTTTTAGAAAAGTTAGTCTTTAATCTTAAAAAACAAGAAAAAAAACTAAGTAAGTTAAGCTTGAGCATAAAAAATCGTGAATATATCTTTATTATTTATGATTCAATATTAAATGACGTTAACCCAAAACTAATTTATTAGTCACAAATATCTCGTAAGTCACTACTACTAAAACATATTAAAGCTTAAAAAGGCTTATTCCAGAGAAGAAAATCATGAAAATATGTCTAAATTAATGATAAATTTCTGCGTCTACAACAGGAAAATTTTCATTTTAAACGGTAACTCTAGAAAGGGGTAAAGATATTAAAGTTTTGCGTAATCTAGTAAAGAGCAGGATGAAATATAACAAGAATTAATTAATTTTGAAAGATGGTTATAATCATCGGAATTAAATTCATTTCGACAAACAACAGGATCAAAGAGAATCGCTTAATAATTCCGCTCATCTCACCACAAAACAGAAAGCTTTACACAACGTTAACAATATTTGAAATTGACAATCTTAATTAATTCTTTTTGTGAAGATGACTCTTTAATTTGTTACTTCGGAGGGAGAAAACAGGGAGTTTCTGTTTTTGTTATATTAAATTTTGGAACATTGTACTTTTCAAATCGACCATGAAGTAACTATAACTACTATATTCTTGTAAACTAAATAAGAAAATTGGAAATATACAAAGTGATATTTGTTTAAGAGATCTTTTTACATTCAATTAAATATGCATCATCACATATGAGTTTGTCAGTTAGTGCTGTTTACACAAAACTTGAGTAAAAATTGATTGACTTATTTGAAATTTAGTGTACATGTTTCATTTTCTAATAAAGCTGGCTATAACTAAGGCTTCGTACACCACGCTCGTACAAAAGTAAGCTTCAAATTTAAATATTAGGACAGGAAAAGATTCTTCAGTTATCTAGGCGAGGAGACAAATATTACATTTTTTGAGTTAAACCAACAGCGACGTCGCAATGAAATGATAAAAATCACATAATCCATTATGTTGAATCTAACAGTTTTCAGAGGAGAAAACAAAAATTTTAATATTAAATCGATTTTTATAAAACTTAAAATACTATTGAAACAGGCATTTAAAATTCTACTTGATACATGAATATGTTTTTGTGCAGTGAAGTGATACATTTATAATGATAGCTGTACCGTGTATTATATGCGGTAATATAGGAAGGTTATATAGGCACCCCCTTTCCACTACCCTTTATTGTCCTCTTATTCATTCTCTTCAACTATGACACTTCTCAGTACTTTGGTACCTTGACTACATTAAAATATACTTCTTAAAATTTACTTACACTCATCATTAAAGCAATCTATGCGATAGTCAATCACGATTACATTTTTGAAGAAAATGGAATAAAGAAAGGAGGAGGGTTGTAGAGTAGGGGAGCCAGGTAACCTTCCTAATTGTCCTATATTACCTACCCTAAAACTATAACCCTACAAGAACCTTCTCGCAGCCACTTTCACCTATCTATGTATTACTAGTGATGAGGTGCATAAAGAACTTGCGTAGAGTAGTGCCATTTTATCGGTCATATTTGATTTAATATGATTATCAGGACTCGTTTTCTGGGGAAAAACTATCATATTCCTAAACTACCTCAAGAGCTTTAAAATTATTTATAATAAACTGTACCCGGTCTATAAATACCTGGATTATACAAGTATCTAGACCACGAAAGTACCTAGAACAAACGAGTACCAGCCCTATTATACAACTACCTGGCATATACTAAGTAACTGCCAAGCCTAGCTATATACTCCCTAATTTCTGCCATATTTGTTTTTGTAATACCGACAAAAATGAAAACAACCTTATAATACATAAATATTAACTTAATCTTTTCCTACTCTTCAAGACCTAAAATTCGATACATAACATGCCATGTTGNTGAGTCATTTTAACTTTTCAACTGCCTTTTCCTTCCTACACGCCTACAGAGTGAGGCGTGAAAAGTAAGAATATCTTAAATCTTGATGCGAACATCTAATTTTTTCCATTCGCTTATTCTTGACTGGCTGTGAACCGAACCCTTTGCTCTTCTATATTTTGTGTACTGAAGAGCTTTTTATTTATTTATTTTTTCTTCTTCGTCTTTTTTCACAACTTCAGATTACCAGCATTAAAGTTTCACTCATGTACTTTTATTTATTTAATAATAATGTATTTTATAAATATCTCCGTAGTACTTTTTAAAAAAGAGAAAAAATTGTTATTATTTTAAATTTATATTATTTTCGATTTAAGCAACTTTTAGCGTTTGGTTTATAAAAGCAGAGATAGTTCTTTAATTTATTCAAACTTATTCTTCTAAAATATGAACGGTTTCTTTAGATGAACGTACTCTTGAAATATATAGTTTGAATTGCTTATCAATGTTTCCAAAGAAATTCCTAAAAAAAACTATTCTTTTGTCTAAATAAGAAGTTATTTTATATTTACTTCATAAATATCAATTACATTACGTATTTATGATACCATCGCCACAGATACCATTGCCTGTTCTACTTGTAAGGACATGTTGTTGTCATGATATATATACAGCAGAGTAACAGTTTTGCCCTGTCAAGGGCTTTGATTATCATAGCATTAGGTTATTCCACGGTTGAGAGATCGACCATTCCATTTATCTGCTTGATTTGATCATTAGTATTAAACATGCCTCACCTCTCTTGCATGGCATATATCAATAGAAGACCTCGTATTTAATACCTGAAAACAAGTTCCAAACATCAATATATATCCAGATTTTCTATGAAATAAACTTCATCCTATAGAGAGGGGAGACATGTTTCACACTGATATATATATATTCGTAATAAATATTTGTCGAATCTAATTGATAAAGGTACTTCTTTTCGTTCTATATTTAAATTATAATTATGAAACTCACAATTATGTTATGTGTATTAATTATGTGACTTGAGTGCATGAACGCTTAGATGGATAAAGCAGTCCAACGAACTTAGTCTGAACATTTTTATAAGGAAAATTTATAAGAAATTTCAACTAAATTAGTCTATTTTACTTGAGTTATCGTCGCACACATAGTCCTTACTGACAAACAGACAGGGTGCGTATTTTGTTAAGTGTAAGATGTTCGCTTAAATAATTTTGCGATAGGATATCAGGTTGATGCAATATCGTTTGTTGCTTACATAATGCCTTAGAAATAACACCGTATAATCTAAATGGTGGCTATCTTTCTAAATGGTGATAGCTCTTGGATTCTCTAATCGATCGAGTTTAACAATCTATTCTCTTCTTATATAAGAGCTTTTGTATAAAGCTTGGCTTATCAATATACCAGTATTTGCTCTTTTTCTATAAGAACTTAAGGAGACGATGTGGAAATATTAGAAGTTTGTTTCCTACCTCGGACAGTCTAATGATAGCAGTTGGTTAAGAAAAGTATTATCTAATTTCCATAAAGATCTTTTCCTGTTTCAAGCGAAGCCGATTCGCGTCACGTAATGACAAATCACACAAATGTTCAAAATCGTCTAGAGAATTAGATTTAACAAGAATTGCTTAGAATCTTCGCAAGTGGGGCAGATTTTTTTTCTAAGAGGGGAGAGGGCAATTTCGGAGCAAATGGGCCATTAATGGGGAGGGGAATCTTCCTTATGCCGTTGGCTTGGCTTTTGCATTGCCTGTTATACTTGTAAGGTCACGATGGTAAAGGTAATAACGCTTTAGAATATATATAGATATATAGGTATAAGAGAATATTGTACCGTACCTAACCATGATGTTAACATCTATAGTAGCGAGTCTAAAAGAAATCACCGGTATTAAAATTCTGCAACATCAGATATAATGAATGTGCTGTAGATAAACACTGCTATCCGAATATTATAAAGAATATATATATATATTATATTTTTAAAGATAAATTAAATTATAAGGATTTTAGTTTAGGATCTTTCCATTAGATAAGAAAGTCGGATAGAAACAATTTTTATGCTAAAATATAAGATGTGATAACTTAAACTTTAATTAGAATAATAGAGATAATAAAAATCCTGGAAGTATTTTTGCCTGCATAAATCTGTTTATGGTACGAAATAATATGGTGATTCAACAGGTGATAATTTTAATCATAATCTCTTTCAATGGTGAATTTGCTGTGGGGAATCTTCCTTTATGCCATTGGCTCGGCTTTGTCACTGCCTCTTCTAATTGTAAGGACATGTTATATACAGCAGATTAACAGTTTNATTTATATTATATATGTATGTGTGTGTGTTTAGTTTTCCATTTATATTATAAATTCTTCATATGAAAGAAAATGTTTATTGAATTCGAATGGAGGAGCCATTTTAAAAGAAAATAAGAAAAGCCATTTATTTTTTTCAATTTGCCTCTTTCATTAAGTAGTTTTCAGACCTAATCTATTTTATAGAGAATCGACTTCTAGAATTATATTTTATTTAATAAACCACGTTGCCTCGAAAGGACTACTTAAAGTATGATAATGATGGAGATAAAATAAGAAAATATAAAAGGGAGTTAAATTAATTATATGTATATTTCAAAGGAACAATATTTTTACTCTTTATATTTTTTATTTTTTTTTTCAATTTTTAGTTATCTTCCGAGTTCTATACATTAAATCAGTATTTTATTAGAATTGCGTGTTTATGACGCATTATGTAAAATTATGGTTTGATTACCTTGAAAAATGAAATAAATAGTTTTTAGCCAAGTCCTGTTATTCGTTTTGCATAACTTATTATTATAAATAAATAATTTATCTTATATTGATTTTTATATTTCAATAACCTTATTTCTTTTGCCAAATTGAATACGTCTAGTATATATTGTAATTATGATATTGACAGTTTCGAAGTCTGTTCACGCAATATTTTAAGTCTATAAATAAGTGTAGAATTAGTAGTACTGTGTTTTAAAATATAGGAGAAGAATACATTTATATCAATATAATATCGTTTTAATAGTGATTTTTTATGTTCGTAAATTTACCATACTAATATTTTTACGTTTCGTTTGTCATGTCTTCATTGAGAGTTGCAATTAAATCTGTTTATAGATTCTGAATTAATGAATCAGCATAGTGGTAACGTTTTATTCGTCATGTTTTTATTGATACTTAAAATTGCATCTGTTGATAGTTCCTGAATTAATGAATGAGCAAAGCAGTAACGTTTGGTTCTTCATGACTTGATTGAAACATGAAATTGCATCTGTTAATAGTTTCTGAATTAATGAATGAGCAAAGCGGTAACGTTTGGTTCGTCGTGTCTTGATTGAAACTTGACATTGCATCTGTTAATGGATTTGAATTAATGAATCAGCAGGGGAAAAGTGTTATAATCTTGACATTAGTTTACAAAGAAATATCTTCAAGAGTTTTATCTAATAATCGAATTTGGAGTGTGTTTTAATAACGTAATAAGGTAAATAACATAGGTAATTAGGTGATACATTTTAAATCGATTACCTAGATAAGAAGGGAGCATATTATTTATATATTTATTGCCACTGTAAAATATATCAATTTCTCCTACGTTATACTATTAACCACTTGTTATGTGGTATTTTTATTTTTTTATCAACTACAATAGATTGGATTATAATTTAAGTGAAATAACTTTTCAGCACTCACATGCAATGTTTGTTGAAGTAATTTCTTAAATTTTTCCTGTTTCTGGTTATATCCTTCCGGCCACCCTTTAATTTTGCCTTTTAATTCTAGTTAAATTCAAATATTTCACTTTCTATCTCCCTCTTTTCTATTATCCTACCCTTTATCCTTAAGGCCCCCATACACGATTAAACATTTTGCGCAAACCTGATGACGGGTAAATGTAGGCAATACACGTCAAACATCATGTTTGCGCAAACATCAAACAGCCCCATACATGGTCAAAATGTTTGCGCAAACATTTTGACCGTGTATGGGGTCCTTTATACCCTTTCTACCAAGGAGTCTATATCTGACATTGGCCGTATCCTCTACATTTCAAGCAGCTCAGCTTTAAACTATTTTATCAGTTCAGCTTTAAAATCATAACTGTAATCATAATAAACATCTTTCTGAACCCGAACTTATCATTATCACCACCGAGTTTATTCTGTTGGTGATATCTTTAGTGCACATTTATCTACTAGGTATCATCACATCTACTTCACCACTGAACCTTATATCATCTAACCCTCTACTGGTAATTGGAAATCTGCATCAAGGTATTTCGACTCATTGCTTTACCCATTGTTTGTTTTCTATGTAATACAGTCCATATATCACTTTTAATCTTTATTCATCGTTATCAACCTTAGTATTTGGTCTTTCCGTAACGTAAATCTTAACAGAATGTCCATGAATAAAGAGTAAATATAATACAAATAAATTAAAAATAAATATTGATCAAATGCTATTTCGAAGTATTTTTCTATGTCAATTTGGTTCGTGTTCGTGTTCGTGCAAGTACAGTAACCACACTATTAAAGTTACCATCATATTATCTGAAGAAGTCTGCTTTAGAACAGCTGAAATCGGTCAATTGTACTATTGAGTCGATAAGGATTTATATTCTAGAGATAACCTTTAGTATGTGATAGTTCAAGTTGTGTAGTCTTTAGTTAATGTTGATGCATCTCTATAAGTGTTTATTCAAGCAATAGCTATTATTATGTGACAGTCAAACTTGTATAGGGTTTGGTTAAAGTTAATGCATCTCTAGAAGTAGCTTATAGGGAGTAGGGAGAGAATAAGAAACTAGAAATGTGTTGAAATTAAGAGCTAAGTGGCAAGTTATTCGACCCTGTCTACTTTAACAATGTCTCTCAGCTTCTCACTACAGATAACGAAGAGAGACTAAAGATATACAAGTCTACTTTCGTCTATGTAAATGCCACACTATACTTGTAGA
Organism: Gerris buenoi; assembly: GCA_001010745.2. Classification (NCBI taxonomy): domain Eukaryota; kingdom Metazoa; phylum Arthropoda; class Insecta; order Hemiptera; family Gerridae; genus Gerris; species Gerris buenoi. The sequence goes on from KZ651637.1 coordinate 47,617, forward strand.
TCTCATTAAGTTATTAAATTAAAGTAAAGAAGGATATAATACTAAAATAGAGTGCAAACTCGGAAGCCTTTGACAAAGATAACACATTGTTTTGTTACCATAAATAATTTAACATTACCATGTTACTTATTATATTTATTTCTTGAAAAATTACTATACCAAAATATTTAAGGTATTATAATCTGAATTTCACGTTGTCTTTCACAAATAACACGTACTTGTAAATTATAAAGAAATATAATCGTAAAGAGACTTTTTGACGATCAACTTAGTTGATAACATTTAACACAGACATTTCTTTTCTACAAAAGAAATGTCTAAACGTCTAAAGTTTTCTACAAAATCTGCAGTTTTTTCAAGTTTGAAAATGAGCGAAGAATTATTATAAATCGTTATTTTCATAAATTATGTAAAGAAAAGGCTTTACCTACATGAAATATATATATATTTTTACTCCAGCCTGTGAACCAACATAAAATTTCAACCACCAAACCTATCCAAAGATTATTAATGTTGACTTCAACATGGTATATTGTATATTGACATGATCGTCTAAAACGGCCTTAATATGAATATTTTTATACTAATTGAATCCCATAAATATACTGTTTAATACAATCTATCTATATATATAAAATTAAAGTTTTGTCTGTACATTGGTCAGAATTGAAAATTTATTGGATACTTTTTCGTTTTATACATCCCGAAAACCGAATCCGGCCTTAACTTTTTTCATGTGTTTATGTGAGTATGTGTGTATGTGTGTCTGTCGCCTCAGTCAGACTTTATAGCCACAAAACTGGTTGAAATCGATTATTTTTTTTAGAGGTGAGCGAAAACATGTTGCGCAATTTTTGGGCTTGGTTTCATCGAAAAATATTGAGTAGTACCAAAGTTATTAACAATTTTATAGAAAAAAGTATATAAAACATAACCTACATACATTTTTCTGATCTCAAACTTTTATTTAAGTTAAGAGGAGAGTTGTTAGATCTAAAATCTGTGCCATGGCTAGAAAAAGATTCCTATGAAAAGGAGTGTTACATGTGCTCTCTAGGACTGGAGGAAAACCTTCTTCATATTTTAACAGAATTTCAGGCTTACGCTTCTCTTAGAGAACAATACTTTGGCTCACCTAAAATTACAGGCTTTACAATTGCTGACTACCTACTTAGTAATGATTCCTTTAATATTGTTATTAAATTCACCAAACATGCCTTATCAGTACGAACAGCAAATGAATATACGAAATAATTATAGTTCAAACGAAGACAACAATTATAATTTTTATTTTTTTGGTCAAATTAATAACTTAGAATATAATTTATCACACCATCGTATTGTCACTTTAAATATGATTTCTTATTTTTTATTCATTTCATTTTATTTTAAGAAGCTTGTTTTATTTAATTTAAATTTTATAATCAGGCAAGTTCTCCGGCAGACGGCTTTCAGCCATGCCTGTAGATACTTTTCTATTTCATAATCTAATTTATAAATATAATTAATAAAGTATTTTGAATTGAAATATAAAACATAACCTAAAACAAATTTCGTTGACCCACCGTAACCAAACCCCACAGACTCGCTAATCAAAATGTTTGGGTACTTCTAGACCACCTAGAGACTTGCGATTTTTTGCGTTTGGTCGGAATCCGAAAAGTTACAAAAAAAAAAAATTACCTCCCTTAAAAAATTAAAGATGGCGGACACACTTTAAATTTTTTTGGAGGCTTATTGTGGCTAAACGGTAAGTCGTATCGACAAGCTGATTGCGCCAGCGATAACTGATTTTAAAAGATCTACAACATTGGTCCTATGACTTTTTGTCGTACCGTTATCGGTTCTACCTTAAATAGAGCTAAATTTTATTTTTTTGTGAGAAAAAAATTACTTTTAGCTCTTATGGCGTCCGCAATTGTTGACCGATTTAATATCTGAATGAGGTTGTAAACCTCACACTAATGCTCTTTAAATTGAGTATTTATTATTTTATTAATTTTTCCCTAGTACTAGAGTTATTAAAAATGTTTACTGGTGCAACTGCCGTATTGAGAGAAGAGACTGGTAATACAATTAATGCACCATCATGTTTGATGATAGTTCAATGACTTCATAGTCTAATTGGTTTTTACGATGTTTTTTTTCTTTTTTATAATACCTCTTTTAGTATTTTTATCACTTACTATTTATTAGTTTCTATTGGCTACTATTTAAATATATAGAGTTCGTACTACGATTTGGAGAACATTATATTCTTAGTTACGGAATGAATAATGTTTTATTATAGTCCTGATTATGTTCCTAGAAGGCTTAGAAAAAAAAAAAAAAAAAAAAAAAAAAAAAATAGGTTTCATTTAATTGCTAGGCTTACATGACAAAAGGAAACATAGCCACTAATACCTAGCATGAGCCCCGCGCGGAGCGCGGGGTTAAGGCGGGTAAGGTTTTATTATAATATTATTATGTTGTTAAGTAATATAACAAAATATATTTAAAATAGTACTATGAACTAAATGTTGCATCTTTTGGAAGCTTTATAATATTTTATTTCTGCTGAATGCTTGGCTTGAAGTAAAGAAAAAGTTATAATTTATTTAAGTTAAGACGAAATAGTATTATTTAATACTTTGAGTCACATGAAGTAGGTTCCCAAGAATTCTTAATCAAAAGCGCTTTTTTCCTCTTCTTAAAATCTTCTTTTTCCACTTGTCATTTTAACTTTTCAACTGCCTTTTCCTTCCTACACGCCTACAGAGTGAGGCGTGAAAAGTAAGAATATCTTAAATCTTGATGCGAACATATAATTTTTTCCATTCGTTTATTCTTGACTGGCTGTGAACCGAACCCTTTGCTCTTCTATATTTTGTGTACTGAAGAGCTTTTTATTTATTTATTTTTTCTTCTTCGTCTTTTTTCACAACTTCAGATTACCAGCATTAAAGTTTCACTCATGTACTTTTATTTATTTAATAATAATGTATTTTATAAATATCTCCGTAGTACTTTTTAAAAAAGAGAAAAAATTGTTATTATTTTAAATTTATATTATTTTCGATTTAAGCAACTTTTAGCGTTTGGTTTATAAAAGCAGAGATAGTTCTTTAATTTATTCAAACTTATTCTTCTAAAATATGAACGGTTTCTTTAGATGAAGGTACTCTTGAAATATATAGTTTGAATTGCTTATCAATGTTTCCAAAGAAATTCCCCCCAAAAAAACTATTCTTTTGTCTAAATAAGAAGTTATTTTATATTTACTTCATAAATATCAATTACATCACGTATTTATGATATACCGCTGAATGTTAATTTTGAATGCTGCTTCATAATGTATAAGAAAAATATTGGAATGATTATCGACTGACAATTTGTCGATAGTTGAACAGTAGAGTTAAAAAGGTTCGATATGACGTTAGTGACCTTTCATCGTAGACCAAGCAGAAACGTCTAGAAAACAAACACGGAACCTGATAAATCTTTTCGATAACTTCAAATGTGATTGGAAAAGGTTCGATTAATTAAAAGCCAAATGAGAGGCGAGGATAATATGCCACGGTCGAGGAGAGAAAACTAAAATTATTAGAAGATGCGTGAACCTGACAGTTCGTTGCAAACAGTGTAATCTACTCGGACGGCCATAATTCAATGTCAATTTCCTTCCAACTTGTTTAATTATCGGGGGCTGATTGGACCCGTCCAGCCCTTAAATCTACGGCTAAATTGCTTCAACCCTCTAAAATGTTTGACATGAAACGCAAACATACCTAACGCTTTATACAAAAAGAATTTTACCAACTATGAAATCGGTCATTCCAATCGGTAGAGAATAACGATTCAGTAAATAGTAATACAAATGCCGCGGATCTATGCAAACGGTAGCTGTTAAATAATTTGATTTGCTGTATTCATATGAAATATGTAACTATCTGATTTCACTAAAAGAGTAATTTTGCAGACGGTATTTTTAACATAACTCTAGAAAAAAACTAACTAGTCTATCTAGTAGGGCTTTAAGTGACGCAGATAGTTTTATTTCTGGGATCTAACCTCTCCAGCGCCCTCTATTTCTAAAAAAAGTGTATATAATAGTGTATCTGTATAATTTTGTACGTGAAGTAACCTCTACCTTGAAGAAGATGCTTTGGAGATGGTACTCTACTGTGAACTTTTTACGATGGGTTCTACCTAATTCAGACTTTTTTCTTTGTTTATGTTGGGTTAAAAACTACGGAATACATTGACCAATAGTCCAATTTATAAATTTAAAACTATTTGTTCATTCGTAACAGCAATACAACTACAACTATAAACCAAAAAGACTTCTCCACAGCAGTTTAGCGTGATAATGAATAATCTAAGTTGATTTGAAGATTCATGGTTGTGGAAATAAATGCATGTATCAATCTCTTGGATTCAAAATCACTAGAAATTATGACGGAGTTTAGATCTAGATTTAAGACAGAATTGAGTAAGTACGAGTATAAATTATTTTTAGTAAAAAATGGATAAGTGCGATACATTTAATTAATCGTAAGACTTGTAGTAGAAAGGCCAGAGAGGGTTTTGTTAGACCTATTTTATACCAATATATTACAACATATTGTAAGGGCTGGCAGGTCTGCAAGAAAAACAGATGTTAGTGAAGGGTTGCCAACGAAAAAGAACTAAAGGGCTTGCTAATAACGGTTCTATTTGGAAATTTAGGGTTGGCCGATGTTTACATATTTGCACTCGCTTCAGTTCTTCTCTTCTGTTTTACCAAGTTTTCGACCTTCTATTTCTATCATTTTCAATTTTCTTTGCTTTTGCCAATTATACGTTGCTTTTATATAATTTGTCTATGCTCCCTTCAGTCTTAACTCGTGTAAAATAAACAAGCAACCTAATTTTAATTGTTATTATGGTTATACTGATTTCTGTTTAATTGATTCTTTGGTCTGCATCAAAATATTCTCAACCATTAGTTTGTAATATAACTAGTAAGTTTATTTTTGTAATGCATTTTCTTTGCATTGACTTTGGTTTGCTATGAACCTTTTTACAGAAATTTTCTTCTAAAGAAGTTATATATTAAGTTATCCTTTTTGACCTTTCCTTATACGGGACCATCTAATAAACGAACTAAAAAGTATTTTGGAACCTTGACAAGGCTTGGAATACCCTTTCTTGTGGCCTCAAGGAATGATCTATAGTGACAAAATTTCCCTAGGCATACTGCATCCCACTCAATTCTCAGACTCACAACTAATCTTAAGAGGTTTCTGAATATCTGTAAGCAGCCTTCAGCATACCGCAGTTAGTACCAGGATGGCTGCGCCGCGTTTGATAAGCCGTATACGACTACTTCGCAATTGCATAAAATGTGTTCAGTACTCTCTATCACTTTAGAACATAGGTGACGAGTGTTCATAGTTTAAGAGTGTGATATTTAAGAGAAAATTGACCTTTATCAAGATCACTTGATCAAAACCTGCTTAAAAATAAACTGCTGAAATTTCAGATCTTTTGACAACAAACTATCTCTCTTCGGAAGTTAAAACTTAAACTCTTTATTTAAATTTAAATGTTTTATGGTGCTGGAGTTTAATTAAATTTGGCCAATTGATATCATTTGGCCCTATATGGAATAGCATCTGTTAAGGCCATTTAGTTCTTAGGTTTAATTTTCTTAGTATTTAATATATTTCTTTTATATATTCTATTTACTTTGAAATCTATGTAATTAATTATTTTTCATTTGATAGAATTTTTGAATTATTCAAAAATTACTCCATATCAAAGTGCTCTATAATTTTCAATGCGATCATATTCTGCTACATGTTTCGCCTCTGCTGGAATTAGTTTAAGTGTTTTGACTTTGAGGTTATCATTAAAGGCATTATGAAATAAACAAGTAAATCTCGCGTCAAATATACTGTAGCATTTTCAAGGAACAATACTTTAAGAAATGCGTTTTAATTTTTATGAAATAGGCATATAAACGGAAAGCTTAAGTCGTTTTGGTTTCAACTACAAATAACCGGAGAATGAACCAGTATTACGTGCTCAATATCGTGCACGAGTGAGGCTGGTTCCAGAAACAACTACTGAGTTTTCTCAGTGGTAAATTGGTTTCCTTGAGAAGGGTTTGGACCATCACAATGCACACCAAGGTGAGACGAGTAAAAGGAAATGAAAGATTTCCTCCGAAAAAAGTAATAACGCAGCCGGAGGCTAGACGATGAAACGTTGGACTACCAATATACCCGGTAACCCACACTATATGTACATCTCTCGTATTTCCTTGCTCCTAGACCCTTTTTTGAACGTTTAAACCGAAGTAAAAAAAAGGGGATTTATCGAATAAAAATGTGGATGACATTTTCAAGTCATCTGGAGCGTAACCGGATACTCCACTCAGTCAAATTATTACTACTAGTATTTTCAACTAAAAGTTCATTTTGTGAGAGGGAAATTGTGGCCGGACCGTAGATCGTCCGTGGACGACATATTTAGTATTCTCCAGGCAGCTCATTTGCTTCTGCCCCAAAACGATTTGTACGTCTCAGCCATAAAAATAACTCGACAAATAAATATCGAAATTTATAAAATATTATAACTGTAAATAAATCGCTGTACCTATTACCGGGAGAATTACTTTATTACAGATAAAAATCAACAATATATCATGTTTAACCTAAACTTACATAACAACATTTAAATTTATTTAATTCCTCGTTAAAAATGCACAAATTATAATTGTTTAAACTCTATATCATTGCTTATTATCAGTGATAATTTATAAGTAAAACTTAGAAACAAAAACAACCTACTATAAAGATAAGTATTCAAAATTATTCACAACAATTTTCTCATGTAAAATTAATAATTATTTAAATAAATTAAATTTGAGGGAGGGAAAATTTGTTAAATTAGCATATAAAAAGTAACTTTTAGAAAGATTTAAATTTGTTTAACACAGTCTTAATTAATTTTGATAGACTCGCTTTTCTTCAGGAATTATCAGACAAACTTTTCAGGTCATTTAATTATCTTAATAATCTATATAACTAACTTCTTGTAATAATACTTTTTTTTCTTTTTTTAATATATTTATTTAAATACGGCCCGAACTCATAGACCATGAAGTGGTCATTTATTGAACATACCTGGAGTAGCCTTTTATCAATCAATCCAATTGATACAAGACAATCAAACCTTCACACATGGAAATTTTGGTCGGTAAACAATGTCTTCACAACTCAGGTTTCGTTTGATCGATTTTTTATCAAACCACCATGTCGACTATGGTTTTCCAGGCCGAAACCTGGTGGTGCTGAATCTTTCGATCGGCTTTCTATTTATTTACAATGCTGGGTGGACATTGAGGGGAACACGGTCTGGGAATCGAACTCAGAACTGTGGTGAGAGGTGGTGGTCACCAACTTTTTAGATTGAATACCAATTGCCTTCATACTCAAGGTACCGGGGCCTCATGCGTAATAATTATACCTCATATTTATTAGGTAATCCTTAAGCTTGACACATAGTAGGTATTCTGTGCTGGGAGAAATTTATAATATTACATGTTTACACACAAATGTAAAAACGATAAACATCGATTTTAATCATTTCTGCAATTTGAGTGTTAATATCTTCTTATTGATTCTATAAGAAATGATTAATGCAGACTTAATTCAATCTTCAAGTAACAATAGAGTCAATGGTTTTCAAGAGTTCATTTCCATCTATAAAAAAATTGAACAAAGTATGTGATTGTCTTTCCTAGGCATCTAAAAGCCCCATATGAACATAGAAATCTGACACTTTGCTCACTTATAGTCTATGGCATGGTTCTACAACCTTAGGCCCGGGAGAAATTTATATCCGGATCACCACTACGCATAAAAGTTGAGAAAAGCAACAATGCAAAGTAATATATTTTACACAGTCAAATGTCATTTCAACTCAACCATCAAGAAGGATTCTTATTGAGGTTTATTTCGCTGAAATGGAGAATCAACAACTTAGATATTCCCAACCACCACTGTGGAACCAATGGCTCAGTGTTGCTATCTTCATCCAGCCTGCATTAGACCTATCCAGATCTGGTTTTTTCACCACAACCTGGTCAAGCGCATGAAAAAGAACTTTACAGAACCGGATTTTTGAAGCCCTAAAACGCCGGTTGCAAAATTAAAATAGGAAATAAGGTCTGAATAAAAAGTCGTTCCGATGCCAAGAACAATGAGAGAATTGGTACTTCGTTGTCAGTTTTTCAAGTCCGACGGAATAAGCCATGTCTCACTTCATTATATTCTTTGTAAGTTTTGTCTATCTTCGGCAATTTTTAATGGATATAATAGCCAATAGAAATGCTAAGAAATGGTGAATATTGTCTGACTTAAAGAGGTTTTAGCGGATAACACCCAGTTTCCTTCTTTGGTTCTTAGTCCAGGAAGGTCTGTTGTGAGGAAAATTAGGAAGACTGCTTCTTTTTTAGAAATCATTTAAAATGTCACTCCGGGACTGAGAAAAAAGATAGAATTAGTGTTTCGTAGTCGACTTTTTAAGCCTAAAAGAATATGCCATATTTCAAAATCATGTTTTGAATTCTTATAAATTTGTACAATATTTTGTATGCTTCCTTTATCATTTGCCTTGATCATTATCATTAGTGTATTATGAATCTTTTTTAGGGTTCTCTTCGTTTTTCTGAATATGAATCTATTTTGGAGTTAATCATTCGGCGTTAATCCCTAGTTATTTTTGTACTTTAAATTCTTTATTTGTCTCATTTTGCTTTTCTTTATTATCCACCTGACATAATATTGCTAATATTTACATAAACATCGAATATTTACACACCGTGTTTTATATTAATCACGTGGGTATTTATTCTTATTTATTAAAGCTGTGTATTTAGTAGATCAAATACCCCCCAAGCATTATTTTCTCGTACTTAATAAAAAATTAGATACTTCACATCAACTAAACAAATATAAAATTAAACTAGTCAGTGTTACCCGACTAATATTAGATGTACACAGTTAAATTAATAATAGATTTACAAATCCTTCTGTAAAAAATAAATACGAAGTTTAAAGCACCGTTTAAAAAGGTATTGAGGTAAATAGGTTATTTAGGTAAATTGATATTATTTCCAAGCAAATAATTAAATCTCTAAAATCCGTACTTGGCACGTATGAACAGTTATTCGTAATTTAAATGTGTGTTCTGGAATAATATTTTCACAAAATATAAAATAATTAATATTCGATTTTATAACCTTTGTGGACAGAATATCTGATAATGCTTGCAAAAAATGTTAAAAAAGATATAACCACGTTAGTTATTCTCTAGCAATTAAGATAAACTATCAATAATTTCATCAATTGATTAAAGCATTCATCATTTTTACAGTTTAATACTCTAACCAGACATGAATTATTATTTGGACACCAATACTGTTAGTGTTAAGTATTAACATTTAAATTCTCTCTCTTTTTATCTCATACTGTATCCTTATACTTTTTAAAGTATTTTTAACTATACTATTTCGTTATCTACTAAGTCTTTAACATCACACAACACTTACTTTAACAACAATAGATTTAATCTCCCCCCTCCCCCCCCCCCTTATTTCTAGCACTTTTTATAGTCAAACCTCAGACTAGTAAAATCTATAAACCATATTTATTACATCCATAATTTTAAAACCCATTAGTGAACATTTTTTTTCCTGATCATGAAATTTCAACCATTTTTCTATACATCATGAAATATACTAAATCATTATCTCCTTAGTGTCCTGTTGCTGACATGTATAAAGAGTACACCACGCACCATTATCATCATCGTAACCAACAACATGTGTGACTTCACCATTTACTCAGCACCAGCTAACTTAACGAACCCTTTTTTTTATCCCATTTTCCTTTTAAAATATCAAAAACACAATAAATGCGTAGCTCCTCAAGCAATATCTCATGGCGTAGATTCGGTTGCTTATGCTAATTGTACGTTTAATACAGCTTATGGAACGACACACTATCCCCGTGTCATCCATTACCATATTCGTTGTGTAATGCTTTTTTTGACAGTCCTAGGCCATTCATTGGCCGTTGTGCTACAAAGTTAGTTTTGCATGTTGTATGAAGTTTTTGCTGAATGTGAAAATTAAGCAGTCTTATTTACAAACAAACGAGTTACATTACTGAGCCACAATAATCTGCCAGCGTAATGCAGTACATGCCACAAAAAGTCAATTTTAATAAGCTCTGAGGTACTGAATTACTAATCATTATTGAACGCATTTGTAGTACTATCTGAAATATCATATGTTAACTAGTAAACAGGCATGATTTGATAAGGTTTCTATCTCAAATTGAATTTCCCAACACTACAGTAAACACTTATTATTCATAACAAACAATAATAATTTGTTTATAAACTGAATGGAAGATTCGATATAAATACCTTATGATAGGAAACGTATTATTCTATCATGATTCTCATAATTTCCGCATTTTTCATCCTATATTTCTTTAGGTTTCTTTTTAATCTGAGCGCTTCACAGATTGGCCAATTTAACCTGGAAAAAAATTGCTTTGTGCAATTCCTCCGGCTTCTATTGTATCCGCACTTGACTACCTATTTCAGATGCTTTCACCACTTTATTTTTCCTCGAATAGATAAATGGCTTCATATGATTTTCGTATGAATAAATATTTTATTATTTCCATTGTTATGCTTTTCAACTTCTGTGCCGCTTCTTTGTCAATAGACTATTTATACATTTCTACATCTTATTTTCCCTGTTTTTATTACAGAAATCCGCATAATAATTCTATTGTAAAACTTGTGTATGTAGGGTTTCCGTAACTGGAAATGGTTATCATAAAAGACAGCTGAATCTGACAAAGAGATAAATATATATTATGCTTATATCTTTATAATATTATATATCAAGATCGATATCTATTATAATGTATTTTTATAATATTATATATGTAGATAGATATATGTATAATATTATTAAATAATTTAGATTACTTGACATCTTTAAGCTTTATACTCTGTGGAAGATCGTACTCATTTGTCGTCTGTCCAAATGTTATCTGGGTACACGACTTTATCTGATGAAATTTAACTAATGTAGGTTTCTCGCCGGAGGCTGCATTTAGAAGGATATGAAGTCAGACGTTTTTTAAAATATCTATATTCAGTACACGATGTTTGTTTATTATTGCTTAAGGTGGGTTTATAGCATGTAGTGCATGATTGATCTAACATTGATAAAAATACATTTATGATCTGTGGAGATGTCACTGCGTGTATTCCCCCACCCTTTCTTCCTTTTATTCCGTTCAGGCTATAATCAAAGCCAAATATATTTCTATGTATCGCATAACTCTTTTATTGAAGCGAGCGTAATATACATTGATATTAAGAAAATAGAATATCATGATAAGTTGACAATTAAAGAGGATTATTGTTGTAAAGAGGCGTGTAGTGAGGAAACGGGACAAATTTCATTAAATTGTCAAACCTCAGACATGTAAAATCTATAAACCATATTTATTACATCCATAATTTTAAAACCCATTAGTGAACATTTTTTTTCCTGATCATGAAATTTCAACCATTTTTCTATACATCATGAAATATACTAAACCATTATCTCCTTAGTGTCCTGTTGCTGACATGTATAAAGAGTACACCACGCACCATTATCATCATCGTAACCAACAACATGTGTGACTTCACCATTTACTCAGCACCAGCTAACTTAACGAACCCTTTTTTTTTTATCCCATTTTCCTTTTAAAATATCAAAAACACAATAAATGCGTAGCTCCTCAAGCAATATCTCATGGCGTAGATTCGGTTGCTTATGCTAATTGTACGTTTAATACAGCTTATGGAACGACACACTATCCCCGTGTCATCCATTACCATATTCGTTGTGTAATGCTGTTTTTGACAGTCCTAGATCCAGATCTGGTTTTTTCACCACAACCTGGTCAAGCGCATGAAAAAGAACTTTACAGAACCGGATTTTTGAAGCCCTAAAACGCCGGTTGCAAAATTAAAATAGGAAATAAGGTCTGAATAAAAAGTCGTTCCGATGCCAAGAACAATGAGAGAATTGGTACTTCGTTGTCAGTTTTTCAAGTCCGACGGAATAAGCCATGTCTCACTTCATTATATTCTTTGTAAGTTTTGTCTATCTTCGGCAATTTTTAATGGATATAATAGC